>CM031237.1:500659518-500935213 GCA_018340775.1 Taxus wallichiana var. yunnanensis
TAGGCCCTTCCTTTGACCTGGGTGAGATAACCCTTTGTGTAACTTGAAAATGTAAGGGGATGATTGAAATCTTCAGTCTCTTAGTTTCATTTTAAAAGTAAGTAAATCAATCTTGGATGATCATGTACAATGAATGTACTATTTCACTCTCATAAGTTACATTAAAAGGTGCATATGTAACTCTAATTGGACTTATGCTACTCTAGACAACTTGAAATTCCATATGTTTTTGCATATTTATGGAAAGGGAAGTAAAACTTGTAAAGTGCCTTGGAAAATGTTTATAGGCAAAGAAAACATAGATGAATTATAGGATATAAGCATTGGTAGTTTTATATTTTGTGTGAATGGGAGTTTATAACAAGATGAAATTGACTATGAAAAGTCTCTTAGAACTTCAATAGTATAAGAAATCATTATAGGTATAAAGGATACTCAATTAATCGAAACAGTCCCTTGGAGAGAAGGTATGAATTCTTGGAGGCCCAAAAATACATGATTCCATAAAATATTAAGAAATCACACATGAAAGCTCTTCTAAATATCTCAAAAATATTGACAACTCCCTACTCATTACGCCTAAGATACACTCAAAGTCTTATAAAAATCTTAGTAACATAATGGATGTATTATTAATTTAAAATTATGCATAGTATTACAAAAAGAAATATCTGATTAGAGTACAAATCAATTACCAAAATACCACCATTAAGACCAGATCTAGTGTAATTCTGAGGAGCTATAAGAAGAAAATTGCAATAGGAAAAATAGCGACAAGATTAGAGTATTCTTCCTAGGAACAAAACATGACAAAGCTTAATGAGTATGTACACAATTCATTTTCATATTTTCAATTTCCTTCCCAAGGAACATAAAGATTATGATCTAAATGCTTATCACTGGTGTAAACTTGTAACCATCTTGACACAAGAAAATTTGAAGAATTAAAAACTCATAATTAAATTTAGGATTCAAGAAAGCACATCAATTATCTATGTCTCTTCTAAATATTAGAAAATTTTAACCCCCATTTGTATGAGGACATTCACTCATACTTTATATAATTCTAATGAGTTCCATTAGTTTATTTTCTCCTAGAAATTCTAACAAAAATTCCCCCTCTTTTACAATAAGATAATCTTTGATAAGAATATACTTTTGATCAGATGAAAATATCTAGTTTTCGAGTTATTGATTTAGCAATATTTTCAATCCTATCGTGCAATGTGGAATAAATTCTAGTAACTCTTTCTATGTGTGATTTTTATAACCAAAGCTTCAATTCATCAATTTTTCATTTATTTAGTAGTCATTGTTGGAGGAAGGATGAAGATCTCGGAGGGAATCCGTGAGCATCAAAACATTACACTCAACCATAAAATGATGTAGCTTCAAGATCGAAGAAAAAATCACCCATGAGAGAAATGTGCATGCATTAATGGGAAAATGGCTCAAATCCCATATTATATTCCATTCCATTGCTTAATATGAAAGGTGTGCATATAGTAGTGGGGTGTGTAACTCCCCCATAAATGTAGCCATCAAGAGGTTGTAGATACCTTCCTAGAATAGCCAGTCGAATGTAACTCCTATGATGCATGTAAGGCCATAATGACACCCTAGGACACCTAAGCATGGTGAATCAAATATGTGGAGGAATCCCATGTACTTTAAATATGTGCATGGTAAATATCCTACAACAACACCCCCTAAAGCATAGCTTAGGTGGACACATAGATGAAAACAAGGAGAAGTGGGTCTCGACAACAAGCCAGATGAGGTACCCACGTATAAGAAACTCTCAAAAAGTGGAGTAAAAGGAGAAAACCCAATGGGAAAAACTCCCCCAAAAGAGAGACAAGTCCACTGTCTAATCTAAGAAATATGCCAAGGATGGGTCCCGACCATAGATGATCCTATAAAGGTACCCATGTACAAAGAGGAAATCTCTCGGAAAGAAGAAGAAGAGAGAAGAAGAGGGACACAAGAGGAATGCAGAAGATGCCATGGATGGATCTAAACTCTGCAGCTCTAGGAGGTTCCCGGTAAGAATATCGATCATGAGATCATCTACCTCTAGAATGAAGAAGGACCACCTACACCGAACTATGTGCCTTCCCTTAGGAAGGATAGAAATGACATGTTGGAAGTTTTCCCACTCCACAAAGGAAAATGAAGGAAACAACACAAAGAACTTTGAGTCTAGTCCACGAAAGTGTGACATAGGTCTAGCAAGTGAGTATAAAGGAACCGAAGGTAATTTCATGAATGCATAATTTTCAGAGTATGAAGGGTGAACACCTATAGAAAGTATGTCCAACTGATGTGAAGGCAAAAAAACATCCCCCACAACAAAAAATGGATCCACAAGCAAGGGTTGATCAATGAAGGTCTCTAGAAAAGTGGAATTGGTAAGATTCCTAGAAGGAGAACTCCAACAACGAAATGATGAACTCCTTTGAAATACTTGTAGATGGATGAGGAACCTACAATACATAACAAGTGTACTCTACGAAAATATGACTAAGGTCGGTAGATACTTGTCCCTATGAGAGGGCTCAAAAAATAGAAGAGCGATGTTAGATAGGTATGAATCATCCAATGAAGGTAGAGGAGTGAAAGGGACCTCACACATTGAAGGAGTAAAAAGGTAGGTGTGATGATGTGATGAGACTATATGAGACTGCTCGATATCTAATGAGATGTGGGATGTTTCAACACTCTCTGGAATAATGAGAGAAAGAGGAGAAGAGTCCTCTGAGTACTTTTAACATCGAAGCGTGTGCACAATCCTCATCATTAGAAGTAGAACCAAGTGAGTTTATGTTAGTGGAACTTTCATCACATGAAGAACAAGAGGAGACAAGTAGATCAGCAGTAGCAACAATGGCGATAGTATGTGAAGGGTCTCCATAGAGGGTGAAGAATTCTCCAAACATGGTGGGGTGGATCTAAGTCTTCCACGTGAAACTAGAGAGATGAGGATATATGTATCATCAAGTGACCAAAAACATGGTCGCAAGTGTTGAGAAATTCATTAAGATGAAGATGATCAGTGGGTGCAAGAAGTGTGAAAGACCCTTGTCGGTGAAGTAACGTTCCATAAAAGCATGCCAAACTAAATAGTTCTCTCTCCTAGTAAGAAGTGGTGGAGGATGTAAGGTGATATTATGATGCTTAAGTCTAGAAAGAGAACCCTCCATGATGCAGAATCAAAAGTACAAGGTGCACAAATGCAAGACATCAGACTCGGCCGATAATGTGTCTGCATGTGAAAACCCAAGAGTACTAGTGAACCCCCTAGAATGCAACACTTTATAAAGTAGTGCATTTACAAAACTAATAATCCCATCATGTAATATGTGAAAAATCATACAACTTTGACTAAATAAGTGCTCAAAACTGAGCAGTGAGTCAAAAGTTATAGCAAAAATACAATTCCTACAACTGATGGAAAATGCCAATAAGCTTTGCAAACTGATTTAAAAAGTGCCGAAATGGGTGCAAAGGGTGTCATGTGGGTACTCGTTAGAAATGAAATCAAATTTTAGGAAGGTTTTGTTTTCTTTGCAAGAGGGGATTAGCCTCCTGCCAACCCCGACCTCGCCCTCCATCTTCGACACACGAATGAAGGACATTAAATACAAGAAAAATAGGCCCTAAATTATTACAATGCCATAAAAGGAATGTTTTTTCCTTAAAATTTTCAAAAAAAAGGATTGTTTTAACCACCGAACAATTCTAAAAGGGATGGGCCTAGCTAAGGTGTCAATCCATGGATGCACTAGGTTGGAAGCTACCTCTGTTGGCGAGCTTGGAATAACTCTCTTGACTAAGTTAGGGTTGTAACCAATGTGTCATGCAGAGTCCACTTGCCTGCAGATCCTAATGTAGGAGGCAATTGAGTAACTAAGCCAAGTCCACTTGCAATGCCATGTAAGAGGGTGGGCAGGTCTGCATAGCTGGTAACATGCTTTATAACTGTCGAATGATGATTGAACCACTGAGAAACATCTTGTAAAGTTGTAACCACTACAAGTAATGGTCGAATAGGGTAGCAGAATGTGCTTTGGAGATTCTAGGTGAGAAAAATAGTCGAGCGATCGACCATAGTGGTAAGCAAGTGTGACAATGTGAGTGTTCCTTTTAGCTTCAAACGTGAAACCAATGCACAAGCTAGGAAAGTGAAAACCTAACACTTAGGCATAGTATGAGTTACCCATGAGTGAAAAGTAAGAGCTTGAGTTTATCACTAGAAGTTTGAGTTCAGCAAAAGCAAGCACGAGTGGCCAAAGGCAAGGGAGGTTGGCACATAAGCAAACCATAAATGTGAGTTGGTTGTGTCAAGGCATGAGCATAATGCAATAAACAAAAAACAATCTCGTTTAACCAATGCATGGGTCAAAAAGAACCACAGCCGAGCTTCTTATTACGAGTGAGCTAGAAGCCAAGGAGAAAATGAACAATGCAAGAATGACCACCAAAAGGAAAACTTGAGCCGTAAATGAGCACGAGTTGAAATGCAGGGTGGTAAAAGTGAATTTTTAACCAATACAGGAGCCTGTGAATCGAAGATCGAACCAATGCAAACCACGTTCATGCAGAGGCAAAACCGAGCTAGCAGACCAAAAAACCCCAAACTAGATGCCAAATCACACATGTTTGAACCAGAAATAGATCCCCAAGCCAAGGAAAAAAACAAGGAAGGAGTGAAATGATCCAAGTTGGATGGATGGAGTGCATGTGGGAAATATGCATGAGTTGGTGAATACAGTGAATGTAACGACCAACTAATAAAGTCAAGGTAGTATAGAAGTAATCACGAGCTCAATAATTGATAGTGTAAATCGACTAAATATCCTTTAAAAAATGCAAGTAGAGCACATGCAAAGGAGAGCTTGCATAAGAAACTATGAGATGGAGAGTAGTAAGAAACTATTACGAGCAACACAATTCTGATCCCCGAGTTCTGATACCATGTCGGAGGAATGACGAAGATCTGGAGGGAATCCATGAGCATCAAATATTGCACTCAATTGTAAAATGATGTACCTTCAAGATCGAAGCAAGAAATCACCCATGAGAGTAATGTGCATGCATTAATGGAAAAATGGCTCAAATCCCATACTCTATCCCATTCCATTGCTTAAGATGAAAGGTGTACATATAGTAGTGGGGTGTGTAACTCCCCCAAAAATGTAGCCATCAAAATATGGGAGTTACATTCCCAGAATAGCTGGTCAAATGTAACTCCTATGATGCTCTATGACACGTGTAAGGCCATAATGACCACCTAGGATGCCTAAACATGGTGAATCACCTATGTGGAGGAAACCCATGTACTTAAAATATGTGCATGGTAAATATCCTACAACAAAATTCATTTCATACCTTAAATCATTTTTTTTCCATTTTGAGTAAGTTGAGAAAATCTTTAATGAATTTTGGATATGCTAAAGCAACCCGATTTGATATTAATCATTCTCTCTTCTTGGTAATTTGTTTTTTAAATCTCACACAATAATTACTTATCATTTTTTCAATAAATATCCCTCTATGTGATTTTCTACATCCATCCAAATGACACCTTTTCAATTGACATCAAACTATTTCATATTTACCAATCTCGTATGAACATTAAAAGAAAATTTATCATTTACTTATGTAAAATTTTGTTCACATCAACTCATGAGCTCCATTTTTTCTATAAATTAACACTAATCTATTCATAATTTTTCATTTTATCTTCAATTTTTAGTGTGATAATCTTATTGTAATTTTATTTTGGTAGGATGGAGGGAATAACATTAACACCTAGCTTAAAAGAACTTTCATCAAAAACTTTGCATCAATTTTTTGAGTTTTCTAGTCCAGATGAGGCATTCGTAAGAATGATTTTTGATGTTTTGGACCAAGAAGAATGTGATGGGCCATTGATAGCTCAGGTTGTTAGGGTATATTTTATTTAGAGGATAGTCAAGATGAATGCAATCTTTTCTTCTTTCCAGGCCATGTATTTCAACTTGTTCAAGCTAGAACATAAAAAGACTCCTGAAGGATTAAAGAAATTCTAGCTTAAGTTTTAGCCAACTGTAAAGAGTGATTCTACCACCCCTTGTCCTTTTATTTGTAATGAAGAATTTTCTAGGAAAGAGATCCTAGTGGAGGCATATGTTCCTCATGGAGAAGCCTCTGTAGATAACCTACCTTCCCTCTCTCGTAGGATGGATGATTTTGAACAACGCCTTTCTCTCTTGGAGAAGAGGCCATTAGAGTCCCTTCCTATACAAAATCCCAGAGCACCACCATTCCCTATGAAGAAATGCAGAGGAGGAGGATCCAACTTTAATTAATCACTTCAATCATCTCCACAACTTTCCCAAGTTGTACCTCTAGCTCCTGTAAACATTTCTCCACTACCTTCTACATTTCAAAATATACAGTAAGAAATTATATATCATGGGTGGTTTAAATATTAAGGAATGGGTGTCTTCTTATGAGAAGAAGTTAGAGTTAAATAAAATTCTAGATGGCCCTAAGATTGGCATTAATGAACTCATGGATTTAAACATGTTTTGGGACTTTGTAGGAGACATTGTATTTGTTCAAGGTGCCGAGTAATTTGGGGAATTTATTTCTAGGAAAAATAGACTTTTGGACAGGCTTCCTCCTTTCAAGGAGGATTTCTTTGGGTTAAAATGACAAATGTATCTTTTATTTTTTCATTTTTTCTTATAATATCGAATATGTATACAAATGATTTCTGTGTTGGGCCCCTATAGAACCCTATTTTGATTTTACTTACAAATGCAAATGATTCAAAATATTACAATGAATTTCATGTTTATAATAGATCTAATTTTATATCAAAACAAATGAAATCATACTACATTCATTACATCACATTCATAATAGAAAATTTGAAAATTTAGGAAAATATATAATTGTCATGAATGAAAATAACAAACTGAAGAATGAAAGTTTTTAAGAAAATGAGCCTAAAATTGTTTATGGTGTATTGTGATCATCATCACTTTCTTTATAATCTTCTATCTTGTTAGGTATCTTGTCTAGAAAAGCATAAAATCAATGAAACAATTGTATTATATCCTTGTCATCTGATCCTATGTGAAATATGAATATCAATTCTTGTTTTTTCACCATGTCATTACATTTATGCATCATACTTGTATACTATTTAACTTTTGAGTTACCTCAACAATCACACTTTCCAAAGTGATGAAATTTTGGATGGATTCATAGGAAAATTGTTCCTGAGTAATGTATTGATCAAATAATTGTGTTAAGGTATCTATTCCCAGATCCCCATAAGTATATTTTCTTTAATCGACACCATCCTTCTCAACTTGTTGTCTATATTATCAACACATTTTACTATCTCATCATTTTTTCTTTGTCAATTTATCCTTGACTTGGTTTACGATTTCCACTCGAGTTTGGTTAGATTCTCAAGCATATATTGAGTTAATTTCTCCTCGGGTGACACAATCCCTTCTTTATCTACTGAGTATTTTTCAAGCTAAATTATGGCTTCAAGTTTGAGAATAATTCCTTCCCGATAATACAATTCAATTTCACATTTCTCAATCTTCTCATCTATATGATTGATTATTACATTTATTTATGTATATATCTCTACTACTTCTTCAATGACCTTTTTACCCTTTTGAGATAACTCCTCTTGCCATTTATCAACTTGCATTAGCCTTTTCTCTAGATTTCTCCACCTTTCTTAGGATCTCTAGAGTTATACTAGTGATAAATTCTTTTCCCTCTCCTGCCAGCTTACACCCGTTTTTGTATACATGAGAACAATGTTTGAATTTTTATTTTAATTGTTTATTTGATACTTTATTTTCATAAATATTTTACAACATGACCCCAACAACTAATATAATATCTTGCTTAAATGTCTCCCTAGTAGGATATCCTAATTGAATGTGCATGACATTATAGTCACTCAATGTAATTTCATCTTTTAACTTTCCTTCCTTGTGGGTCCAGATGAGTTATTATGAAGACCTTTCATTTCTTTGGGGCTCTCTTGGGTTTTAGGAATGAAATAATTTTAATATCCATAGATTCCTCTTGAACCACCTCTTTCTCCTTTATCTGGAAGGATTGTTCTCATCCAACTAGATTTAGGAATATTTCCCATACTTATCGCTTTTAGTGCGAGTTGTGGAGTTTCTAAAAATGGTACCATTTTCTAATATGTATCTTGAAAAATTTATAGTATTAGTACTTATTCATGTGGCTCCTATACTTTTTAACTTTTTCTCACTACTTGGTGCCATTGTTTTTGGTTGCTCTTTTTCTTGATCTTAAGTTTAGGGTTAGCTGATATTTTCTAAAAATTTATCACCAAATGATACTTCATCTTGATCCTTTATTTCCATAAAAGTATTAGGCACATTTGCATCTTTTTTTAATATTTCGGTGTAGTAGCCACATGTATCTCGCATCTATCCTTGGAGCTTTCTTCTCCAGGATTGAAACCTCAAGTAGTTACTTATTCTGAAATTTTTCCTCCTTATAAGGTTGTTGTTTAATGGGAAACTTCTCATAGGACTTTTTATCAATAGTATCTTGTCTTGCTAAATCTTCTCCTGTTACTCCAAGGTTGGGATATAGTGGTTAAATTTTATTTTTATCATCGATTGACACATATTCTTTAACATTGGTTTCCATTGGTCTACTGGCCTTTGTTGAAGTTTCAATTATAACATCCTTAGAAGAATCATTTATTTGGGAAACTTCATCTTTCTTTGCCATTTGTAATTCTTTTGGAGGCTGATCCTTAGTAGAGATAACATTTGCTAAAAATGGTTTCCCTACAAGTGTTTGAGTCACTGTTTATTTTTCTTATAAGAGTGTTGTAGTCTTAACTTGGGTATTTTGAGATTCCAATCCCAATTCAACACTTGATTTCTTATACCCAAGTTGCAGACTTGAAATTGTATATGTACGGAGTTGAAATTGTATATATCTTATGAGTATGATATGGCTCTTCTTCACCCCATACTATGGGAGTGATTGGTTGTGACTCAATTTTAAGGCCGATTTAGTATTAAATAATTATTTTTTGATCATTTGTTATTCCCAAGGCAACATGAAAACTTCAAAATCAATAACCTACCCGAGTGTCATCCTTGAGAAGTACCTAATCGACATCTACATTTTCCCTAAAATTCATCCAAAAATATTCAAATTTAGGGTGATGCTCTATTGAGATGACAACCCATTTACTATCATACTTGGGCCTAGGTTCAAATTTATCCATGTTAAACATCTCCATGTCCTCTTTCATCAACATGGCCTTTGCAATAGTGGGGCAAGAATGCCTCCCAACCATGATAGGAAAATTAATGTTAGTCTTACGCTTCCCTGAAATCAGCTTATGGAATGGTGCCAACTATCTTGAGATTTAACACAAAGCCCAATTTTCATCCATGTACCTAGGAAGTTTGTATGGATTCCCATCAAATCCATTTACTCTGATGTAAGTAAAAACCTATATTAAATTAGGAAGCAAGAATATTCAATTATTGCATTCCTGGCTTTAGTATACATTCTATATTGCTCCCACTCTAGTTTGAAAAGGAAAATTATAGGTGTAATAAATGCATCATTCACTTGTCTCACATTTCATTTCCACTTATCCATATTAATTGTTGATATACATCATATACTCTATGTTATTTATAAATTATAGTTCTTGGGAGACTAGGGAATGTCTTGTAACATGTAATATTGTAGTGCAAATAAGACATCATGTAAAATTTGATGTTGTAGGTAACACTTGTTCTAATTTTTGTGGCCATTTCCATAAGTTTGGCATGGATTGATGCATATATAAAAGTTTCCCAACATAATTTTCCTCTTTCCTCCAAAATAACCCTTATGAAAGGGTACATCTATTTATGGAACATATAAGCTATATCTAATCCTACAATTCTACTCAATATTACAATTAGATCCTCCACTTCCTCAACAAAGCAAGTGCCTTGTTTAATCTCTTGGGAATTCTTTTGGTAGATATTCTATTGGTTATCAACCATTTAACATTTATTAATTCAAAATAATCATCATGTTTATCCTCATAATCACTCTATGCTAATCCCATAATAATACCTATTTGTTAGTCCACCTTTGGTAATCGTAGTATCAACCAAAAGGCTTTGGTGTTAGGGTTAACACCTTCTCTCCAATTATATCGAGAAATTATTTCTTCACTAGATCATAATTCATCAACACAAATCTATACAAGTTCTAGAGAATTTATAGAAGGTTGTGGGAAGGATGCATGTAGGGAAATTTGGCTAACATCAATGATTGTCATGCTTTTACCTCTATTTCGAGCACAAAGTCTTTGTATAAAGTCATTTAAATCAACATTTATCAATTTTGTATCAGTGATTGTATCTAAATTACTGGTGATACTAGAGATTACATGGAATCCCAACTCCATAGGCTTCATCTTGTGAATTTTAATCTCCTTTCTTAGTAATTGACAAATTGCAGACTTAGAAAAATAGGGAAAACACAAATGCTATGCAAGAACTTACCCATTTTTCATAGACCCTCTAAAATTATCCCTTGCACCCAAGATTTCAAATTATTTGACTTAAACTTACTCCTCCATATTCAATATCCTCTCTCTTTTCATGAATTTTAGAGCTAGGGCTTCCAAATTTTTTGTATGCAAAGTGAGGACTCAAAAAAATTGAAGATTTTTAAAAAAATCCCACCTTAATCCATGCGACATGCATTAATGGTGACATACTTTAATGTTTTGAATCTTGATCATTTGATTAAAAATTCTTGTTTGAATGTGAGGCTGTCCACGTGTTTCCATCGAAGAACTACAAGGTTTGGGGTCTTTTTTTGAATTTTTGTTCACTTTGTCAAAGGGTGAAAAGCGTAACTTTGACCCGATCCCCTACTATTGAATTTGATTACATGGTCTACACATGCCCCCTTTGGGATTTAGAAATGTAACTACACTTTACACTTTACAGTGTAAATTTTTTAAAATAAAAGTCCTATTTTCCCACCCCAATGATATATTTACATGTGTTTCCTTTCGGGAGTAGGGTTATGTCTATATTTTACATTATCCTCTCAAAAATATTCATTAGAATATTTTGTCAGCCTTGGGGATAATTTTTCACATTGTACCCTTATATCAATTTTATAAATATTCAAGCATGACCCGATACCGTGAAGTGAACCAAAACTTTCCACATGTTCTCCAACGTTGGGGAATAAAATGTAATTCAGAGAAGAAATTAGACTGAATGACACATAGAGTATTTTGTTGGTATTTTTACATGGTTCGTTTGGCAACTTTTAGGAGGACATTTTTATGGAAAAACATGGGCATGGATACTTAGATTTAGCACAGCAAATTTATACACAAATTCAGTACCTTTCATAGTTCAACATCAATTTGTTTTCAAAGGTATGTAGATTTTCATTTTTTACAAACCTTGGTAAGCATGGCAAAAAAAAAAATTTGAGGACATATTTCAAAACATGGTGCAAGATCAAAATGAACACCAACAACTGGTAAGGATATTCACGATACAATTGTACATCATCAAAATTGGCCTTGGATACATCCATGGGAATCATGAAGCCCCTATCATTGGACTCCCATTTAGTCCATGCAAACACATGGTTCCATGTAGGAATGCATTGTATGATGCTAAAATGACACCAAACATGATCTAGATGATATCACTTTATCATGTATGGCTAACCCCATCAAGTAATAAGGCATCTAGATCCTACTCGGTTGAATGTGGTCTCCCTCCCATGCCTCATGCTACCGATACGAATGCTATGTAATATACCTTTCGTGCATCTCATATATCCTCTACCTATACTAATCCACCCCCATATATCATCCCTCCTTCCCATGTGTATGTGTCATCCATAAATTGAAGGCTTCCAAGCTCATCACTTCTTCCAAAAGCCAATCAGCCTACCCACGACTATATGCTCATAACTCCAAATCTGTGGTAGGATGCCTACTCAAATGCTACTACCTCCTCGATAAGATACTCTATGTAAATAACAATATAAAATTTCCAATCTGTAGGATCCCACGTAAAAATATCTCGGACTACCACATTTCATGCACCACATCAACAAACCCAATACTAAAATAACAAACTCCACCATATGGAAATAAAATATAGCTAATCAAGGAGCATAACATCATCGAACGTGATCCATATATTCCCTATAAAATAAACCCCTAAGTCTATCCATGCAACCTTTGATGAGGGTGCATCATTTTGGTCCTAAAATATGCACCCCATTTTAGGATAATAAGAATTCACTCTAAGGAAGAGGAAAATTTCTTAAGAATGGTGATAGACTTGATTGTGTGGTTATTATGTAACTAGGGAGGGTATAACAAATTACTTATGAATCAAGCCATGGGATGATTGAGGGGCACTCTACAAAGGAGATGGCCTTTTCTTGTAACTTTTGGTCTTGTATTGAACTGGGGTGAGAGGACCATGAGTGTAACTTGAAATGTAGAGGAGGAGATGGAACCATTATTTTATCTTGTTTATTTTCAAATTAGGTGTTGATCGGGATAAGCATGGCCAAGGACACAATATTTCACTTTCACAAGTTATAATGCAAAGTATTTCGTATGTTGATCACACCTTTAAGTAGGTTACTAAAGATAGTCAATTTCAATTGCTAGATCATTCTCTTAGTAGTGGAATTAATGCTAAAATACACCTTCAGTGATGTTTATTGAAATTAAGTAGTAAAATAGAACAAAAAAATGATTTAAAATGGGGGATGGGGTTAATTATCCCAATTATGACTTCCTCAAGGGGAATCATAGGTAGAGAAGTTTATTATGACATAACATTTAACACTACTATTATCCTGTGATAAGGTAAAGTGCACAAAACTAGATCAATAAGTGATAATATCAACTAAAAACTACTTTAATTTATTGAATCTCAATAGATGCAAAGGATATAATCTCTAAAATATCTAATTCAAGATCTTGTGCAAGCATTTTAGAAAAGTTTTTACTGCTTCTTCCTCCATATGCCTAAGACACACTCAGAGGTTTACAAAAATCTATTGGCACAAAATTTTTATGTCAAGGATTTTACAATTCGGTCCAATATTGCATAAGAAAATCTCACAACACCATATCATACTTAATAACAAAAGCATACAACTCTAGGATGTATTTAGTGTATGAGAAAGAGAAATAATGAACACAAGACTTTAGCCATATGATATCACTCATTAACGGACAATTCTACAACACATAACCCAAAAGACAAATTTAAAACATTAAGTGGAAATATTTTATTCAGTTCTTAAATTTCTTAACAAGGTAACATCAAATAAATTCTCTCAAATACTATCAATGGTTATACAATTACAACCAAATTGATACAAAAGTTTGGGAAACTGAGATTAGTATGTATTTCATGATGGAAATATACGATGTTCATAATTAAATAGCTAATGTTTCTAGAATTTGAATGATCAATACCCTTTGATCTGAATACCAAAAATTAACTCCCTTAATTATGAGGAAAAGCCTCATATTTATACAATTAGATATCTTCTTACAACCAAATTTCCCCAAAAATTCAACGATTCATTCTAGGAATACGCAACAAATGAACTCCATTTGTGGAAAATATCTTGTAATAACAAAGATACCTTTTTATTTCTTAATCTGATTTTGCTTCTAGATGCTAACATGTATATATGTGGTATTTTTTACTTTTATAGTCTAAACCCCTTTTTTCTTATTCACGTTGTCACCATTTTTCATACGCCTAAATTCACAAACAATATGCGCCCTTATGCCATTATTTTTTAACTAATTTGAAACTTTCCCTTTTTGGGAATATGCTTTGGAAAATGGATAATAATTTATACTCCCTCATGTTTGATGCTTTTTTGTGAATTTTTGCTTCAAACCGAAAATCACCTTTTGGAGGATATCAATTTTCTCAACCCATGTGAGTTTCTAGAATTGATATCATTCAATTATGAAATTATACCTTAAATAATTAATCCTAAATTTCATCCTCTTATAAAATCCCATTGTTCTCTCATAAGAGAATATATCGCTTAAAACCTCTTAAGTGAAAAGAGGTTTTGCATCTATTTTTCTGAAGAAATGGTGGATATAGAGCTAGGTACAAGTTTGTGAACTTTATTCTGAGACCTTGCACTCAATATTCAATCTTTTTGGTCCAGAAAAATCTTTTGTGAGGAACCTCTTCAAGATTGAGGATCAGGTGGAGACTGATGGGCCATTAACACCTCATGCGATTCGGGTAACACTAATAAGAAGGTTCATCAAGATGACTCCCTTATAGTATATCTTCTAGGTCATGTATTATCATTTTTTTCATGCAGAGGACCAAAAATATCTTGAACTACTGATTTTTTTAGTCTTCACTATCAACCCACCATTAAAACACCATCATTAATATATCTCATTTATTCTTTAATGAATAATTGGTGGAGAAATAAATCCTCGATGTTACCTATGAAGAGCCTATTTTTAATCCTATGGAGGATAAATCATTGATTTCCTACAAAATTACCACAATGGAACAAAGACTTGATCATCTTGAAAAATCACTTGCAAAGTATTCTTTTAGGAAATCCCCTGAAGTGTCTCTACCTTATATAAGAAGATGCAGATAGGGCACACCTAATCCAACTTGTGGAAATACACCCATTCCTATGGATGAACTTGAATCTACCCCATGGTACCAACTGATATTCCTAGGTCTTCCTCATCTTCAAAATCTACTACTTGAAGGGGTACCAAGGCCTACCTCAAAGGTGGGTCTAACCTCCTTGAATGGTTCTCCTCCTATGGGAGAAAATTATAATTAATCAAAGTCTTGAAGGGTCTCAAAAAAATATTTCAAATCTCATGGAACTAAGCATATGTTTGGAACTTTGGGGAAATCATGTATATTCACAATGCTCAAGACTACAAAGAATTATATTTCATGAAGAAGAAGTTGTTGAATCGAATTCCTCCTTTTGCAAAGGAATGTGTAACCATTAACTAATATTATACCTCTTTGCAAGATCCTTTCATTTTGTATATGCATATTATCAGCTATGTGAATTTCAAGGGCTAGGCCCCTATAGAATCCCCATTTTTTCATATTACACAATATGCTTCTTTTTCTTGCATTTTTCAGCTTAACAATTACTTTCCATAATCTTGAATTTATCTTTATATAGCACAACAATCATGTTTGCATGATTTGAATGTATGTGGTAGAAAAATTTCTTTTTCAAGTGTGTGCAACTATTTTGGAACTCATAGAGTACTTTCCTTTGTGATAAATCCTCCCACAAATTTCATTTTCATGTCCCCTTTACCTACAAATGCTCAATTTCTTCTTGATGTTCCATGACCCTTTGGAAATTTTTGATTATCTTGTGACAGTTTCTAGAATATGTGGAGTATCGATTTCTCTGTTAAAGCCACCAAACACTACTTCAATGTGTCATGGATTTTATGATACTAGTCCATAACATCCCTTCTTTCCTTTATCTTATGTTGCAACCCGTGGAACTTTGAATTCTCCATTCCATAGAATACTAAGTTAATGTATTTTGGCTTCCTTGAAGTTGAATAGTTATGTCCATCCTTCAATTTTTTAAGGTTCAGGGGAAGGGATGGTAATGGAGATTCAAAAAAGCCATTAGTGACAAGGTGACATATGCAAATTTGGGTCTATAAACAGTATAAAGTACTATGTGGAAAAATAAATTAGGGAGGGCTCAAAATGAGAAGCAACATCGACTCTAGCTTGAGGATTAGCACCCCTTATGGGTACCACAAGAACACATATCAGACTAGATGCCTAAACCATTAGGTAAGGAGTCAAGGAGACCAAATACATAGGATTTTTCTGAAAAGAGACATTACATCCAAACTAGAATCTTTGCCATGTTCTAAAACCTAGTCACCGTAGATGAGAACACAAAAGGGAAAATAACATAAAAAAACACAAGGAAACTATACACTATATAATGTTTGTACTTGATACCTTGGCTTAATCTAAGAAATGTTTGAGGTGTCTTCCATTAACAGGAAAATCTAGCACGTGTCCTTCCAAATCATTCAAAAAGAAAGCATGTTCCCCAATTCTGATATAAATAGAATATGGCCCCATCCAGAGAGCATCAAACTTCACATGTTTACCTTTATCTTTGTTCCTTCTTCCCATAACAAGACTAAGTCTCCAACACTGAAAGTTCTTGGTGTGACCTTCTTGTCAAATATCTTCTTCAGGTTTTCTCCAAACTTGATATTTTTTTATGGGACTCTTTTTGACTTCATCTAAAACCATAATTTTGTTATATTGGACATTTTAAAATATAGATTATACTAAAATTGGCTATGTTAGTTTTACTTATACCAAATATTGGAATTTTATTTGGCTATTATTGGAATCGAAACTAGGTTTTTGAAATTATATATTATTAATGAGGGGTTTCAGTTTGGGGTTTAAATTTTTAATAAGAATAAGAAATACTTATTGGAATAATTAATACATTTATAACTTTGCAATGCATAGAAAATACTTATATTGTCCATTCTCATACAAAAAATATTTTTATCTTGTATTGAATGGGCATATGTCCATTCTCATACAAACAAACATTTTTATCTTATATTGAATAGGCAAATATGCCCATTCTCATATAAGATTTATAGAAGAAAAATACACATAGAAATAATGAGAATATGTCATTCTCATACAAACAAAATTTTAATCTTGTATTGAATGGGCATATGCCCATTCTCATATAAGAATCATAAAAAAAAAGAGGTAATATTTAATTTGTTTTAGAATGGAAAGTTTCTCATTCTCACATCCTTTATAGTGATATTAAAATGATTAAGTTCAATATTGCTTTAATGAGTTAGAATGGTTAGAGTAGGCATATGTCCATTCTCATACAAACAAAGAATCTTATTATTGCGATAAGAATGGGCATATGGCTTTTCTCATACAAACAAATATTTTTATCATTGTGATGAGAATGGGCATATATGCCCATTCTCATAAACTTAATATAGAAATAAATAAAATTTGGATGTGATTTATGTTAACTATGGAGTCATGCGCATTTGCATGTTCATGTTGTATATTTTACATATTTTGATCATATATATTTGTGTCTAGTATTTCTTCTAAATTATGATATCAATAAAAATTGACAAATGTTTAATTATAACATGGATGTATTTACATAGAATTAAGGTAGGAAATGTGTTGTTATGACATAAATAAAACATAAAATGATGGTAATAAATGAATTGTTAAGAGATATTCTACAAAAATAAACCAATATTAATATATTCTTATGCTTATAGACTACAAAAAAACCAATTAATTCATATTTATTAATCAACATAATAGTAACAAGTAAACTCAATCAAGCTCAGTAATCATGGAAATGTGTTGTTATGAGATAAATACAAGTCACAATTCTTTTTACATGATGGCAATAAATCCATTGTTTTGAAATAGACTAAAAAAACTAATATTAATGATTTTTATGAGAAAGACTAAACTATATATATATATATATATATATATATAATAATATATATATATATATATATATATATATATATATCAACATAATAGTATCACGTAAACTCAATCAAGCTTAGTAATCATTATTTTAAATGTTTCCAAGGATTGACATAATTTTGGGTGTGGACCCACATGATTTAACCATGTACGAAATGTGTGATTTTTTTCTATCGTAATGCATTATGCCATCAAATTTCCATCTATAAGGCTATCCAAATAAAATTACCACAGTCATGTCATGAATTTTTTTTTGTTTCACCTATGAATAATATATTTTATGCTCCATATATTTGGGTGTACTTGTCGAGAAAATTTTGCATAATATTTTGTAAACTAGCACAATATTTCCCTTCTTCGATTTAAAAAATTTGTTGCTAATTTCACACTACGTTATGCCCCAACAAAAAATGAATTCAATATTTCTTAGTCAATAGATTTTTTAATGAAGGCATGTCATTCTCTTGAATGCACGTATGCAAACCAAAACCCAATATAATAATTTTATCATGATTTCCTTAACGGTTTAGGGTTAAATGTATGACTGAATTATCGGTAGCATGCATATGTAAATTATGGTTGTATGGTCAACGATCTAAATTTAGTAAGCCCTGGAACTCCAAAGAGAAATTATTCTACCCTTAAAACCATATTTCTTTCTAGGGAAAATGAGATCTGAAAAACCAACCAATAACAAAATTATTTTTCAATAAATTAAATCATAGATTATATTATATAATTTTATTGATAATTAATTTCTTTTTGTATAAACCTATCAAAGCTAGTTTTGAGCATTAAATGGTAAACTATCAATAACATCCTAAATTATCATTATATACTAATCACATCATTTGGATGAAATGTGAAGAAGAACTAAAAATTGTAATAAACACATTTTGAGCATTACATACTAATAACCATCAATAACATCTTATTAAAGAGTATATAATAATCACTTCAAATGGAAAATGGGAAAAAGAACTACAAAAATGTAATAAACACAATTTTATATATTGATTTGTTCCACTATTGTTTGAAATAGAGAACATCCCTTTAAGATGTCTCTTACATCATCTGCAACCCATACCAAGGCTAGTTCTATAAACAACGATGACATAAGCCACTTATTATTTTTAAAGTCTTTGTCAAAACCTTTGGAGACACCAAAAAGTTTTCTTCAGGAACTCCTTTGTTGATTACATTAACTACAATTGTAGTTTCACATTTGTATGGAAATTTTGGTGTTTTCCAAATTGTTTCCAAAATTTTAATAAATTTGTCTCCCTCTTTTTGCAATGCTCCATACCCCAACAAAACAAAGGTTGCACATCCACTTTAACTATGAGTAATAGTTTTGTTGCTAGTTTTTCTACATTGGCATTTATATCCAATGTAGACTAGAATGCTATTTGATGAAACTCTTTAGATACAAAAGTTAGAAATTGGGAAATAGAAATTCATGGTAGGATGTGCTCATTGTTCAATTGAAATGTATTTTCCTTTTTAGAAGTATGATTTTGAACTAACAATCCTTCTAATTCAAGAAAAAGCAAATGTTTCTTTGGAGGCACTACTAAAAATAGTATTAAACTTCATTATAAACTTATATGTATTTAAAATGTGATAATCATATTTCATAAAATATTTTTACCTATTTATTTACATATATTTGTTGGTTGTACATTTTCTAGATTTTCTCGATTGCATATTCACATAAAAATTTAAATTATGATATATTTATCAAAAATTTTATTAAAGGAAAATAGTTTTGAAGGGACTATACCCTGATACAAAAAGGCTCAATAGCCAAATATACACAAGTAAGAATCCAAAAAAGGATCAAAATCCAAATAATTCATTAAGCCAAATAATAGCCAAAAAAGGAACTACTAAGAAGTAACAAAATAGGAATAAAACTACTAAGAAACAATTTTTAAACAAATAATTAGTAGCAACAAAACAACATCCTTCTCACAACCAGACTACACTAAAGAAGTTATTTCTTTGAAGCCCTATCTATTCTTGATTTAACAGTTTGAAGTGAGGTAAATAACACTAGAGTGGTGACATGCGTGGGGTCATTTGCATCCAACTGAGAGATGATCTACTTCCTTTCATCTCCAGTGCCCCAAATGTCAGTTGAGATTCCACTAAGCATAGTGATGCTTCTGACATGTTGTTCAAGAAAATCACATATAGCCCTAAAAATTACAATGTTGTGGTCATGTCGATCCTTATATTTCCCAATTCTATTATCTAGGAATTCAGTTTCTTGTAAATTTCACTTATCTGATCTGCCCCAATATCAATATCCTCATTTAATTTCCTTTTACCCTTTTTCTTTGTTAGCTGATACATTTATTTTTTGAGGTTTTCCACCTCTTTTTCCAAAATTTCCATTATGTGAAGAAGATTCTCCTTCTCATGCTGAGTGTCTTGCCCTGTAGTACTGATATGCAACAAATTATGGGCAATTTAAATATCCTTGCTACTCTTGAGGACTCTATCGGAGGTAGAGGGGTTCAATTTGGAGAAGGAAGGGTTTTTTTCTTGACTTTCCTTTGACTAGAAATGGTGATCGGGGTGACAGTAGGGATAGGTTTAATGGGAATGGGTGGGGAGACTGGGTAATGGGTGAGACAATGTTTGTGAAGGAGGAAGATAAGACCATGATAGAGGGGAATATCCGGGTGTGGTTTTTGAAATCATGAATGGAGCGCTTTGTTCTCCACTATTTATCAAATTGATTCCAACTAATATTGACAAATAAAAAGATTAATATTTTTACCTATTTCTTTACATATATTTGTTGTATTTTCTCTAGTTGTATCTGCACATAAAAATTGCAATTAGGATATATTTATCAAATTGATTCCAACTAATATTGAAAAGTAAAAAATATTATTAAATTTTAAATAATACTTGATAACTGTTCGTGAGCCAACTATCATAATTGATGGTGAAGGGTTTGATGTAGCTTCAATATTAATCACCATTAGTTGCATGTTTTGTGTGTTTTGTTGGGTAACTTCTTGTTGGTTGGAAGAAATCAGTGTTATTATTGGAAATAACATCTTCCTCTAATAGGTTAACCTCATGGCTTGTGCTTTGTTCTCCACTCATTATAATTTTTTTAGAGCTCAATAGTTTGTTGCTAATGAATGTAAATACTTAGAATGTAAAGTAAAAATTATAAACAATGGACTGTTGTCCATTCTCACTTAATCACTATAATACCTATTCAATATTGTATTCATTGGGTGGATACCTATTCACTATAATACCTGTTCAATCTTGTATTCACTTTAGGAGAATACTGTTCTCATTTAGGAATCATAGAAGAAGAATAGAATGTTGCATAAATTTGTTTGTTTGTATGAGAGATATGTTACATAATCTAGTTGTCTGATGTAGAGCCTAAATCACTTGCAATCTATCACCAAGGTTAGAATGATCCAAGACTTCAAAGACTACCTTTTACTTGGCCAATAAATACTTTTCTCTAGGTCTCCACTCTTCAAAACTTGCAATTTTTGCCTTATGAAATTCTCTTTAATTATTCATAATTGTCTTATATTAGTTGGACTAGTAATTCTATTTAATTATTCATAATTTTCTTATATTGGTTGGACTATCCCTGGTAGAGCCAAGTGTTGCACTACATACCCTCGATGAGAGGGATCAAGCCTTATGTAGTTTTCCTTTTTTAGAAGGTAGAAGGGCCATTCCCCATGATTTCTAATATACTTTATAGAGGTATTAAAATGATTAAGTTCAATATTGTATTGAATGTGTGGATTCTTGTTCTTCTATAGGAATCATTGAGGAAGAATATATGATTGATATATGAGAATGGACATATGCCCATTCAATACATGCAATATTGAACTTAATCATTTTAAAACCTCTATAAAGGAAGTGGTTAATTTTTTATAGTAGAGCGAGCTTATCCAGCAACAAAGTGGAAATTTTATTGGAAATTAATGTTTTCAAAGGTAGTGGAGTTCTTGGGGATAGTAAGCTTCACCACAATGCTATTGTAATCAACCTATTTGTTTGATTATAAAAACCAATACGTTCACATGAATGATTATTTCTAACTCTACCCATGATTCAAAATATCATCTGGTTTCCTTTCCCTTTCAAGATGGACAATTGCCCATTGTAAAAAAAGTATACTTTTAACTCTTCATGTCAAGCCCATTCTCAATTAAAATAATAGAGATAAAATTTACTTTGTCTTATAATGAGAAGTTGTGAATTCTCATAACCTTATCTTGTTTATAATGGGCACAATCCCATTCTCAAACAAATAAATATTACTTTGTTTTATAATGCTTCTGTAACTTAGAATTTTATTAATATGCAGGAAGCCCAATATCATATAAAAAAATTGTCTTTTATTTATAATAATTGTATTATACTTTCTCGGACTATCCTGGAAGAGCCAAGTGCTACACTACATATCCCATTACTACAAACAAATAGTTTTTTCCTTGTAATTATTTATAATTGCATTATACTAGGTAGACTATCGTTAGAAGAGAAAAGTGCTACACTACATACCCTCAAGAGAGATCAAAATTTATGTAGTTCTCATCATACAATATATATCTACATATTTATAAAATTTTATACTTTTTTAGAATAGGTTGTGAGAATGGGAAGTAGAGAAATAATATATAATTCATGTTATGGAACTTATGCAAGGGTTTATGTACGATGGAAAAGTGACAAGCGAGCGTGGGAATATACAAGTAACTTTTCCTCGCACATGACCTCCCGAGGTTGTCCTGAGACAACCGGTGGGGATTGAATATACGTGGGATGCAGAAAAATAGTTAGGTAATCTGATGTCTTCGGCGCACTAGTGGAAATTGTGAATCTAAGGCAAAGAAGGCCCTCATAACCTGAAATGATGAGATAGATTGATTAGTGAGGATGACTGCTTAAAGGCTCCAATCAATATTGAGCTCTGGCGTGATTCGGTCTATGGGTTGTGGAATACGTGGAAAATGACCTGGGATAGTTTTGTGTATGTCTCCAGATAAGGTCATAGGGTGGATGGTAAATATAATTGACTCTATGGGTGATTCTCTGGCCTAGTCCAGAACTCCTTAGCTTTGTTAGCTGCTATGTCTAACAAGGATAATTGTTCGATGATGATAGGTGGAAGTGGAGTAGATCTGAATACTAATGTACGTAGGCCAACATCTATGTCTGATTCACCTATGGACTCGTTGGGCTATGGGATTTGTGGGTCACAACCATAGATTCATGTTTGTTGTGGTCCTACTATGGTCATGTGTGGATTCAGTCCCTAATCCCTAGTATCCAATAGTCATATGCTTTCTCAGCCTCTATATTTAAAATTAATAGTTGTGTGATCTTCTTAGAGTATCTCACAGGTGTTCGTGCAACCTGAATTCTTAAGCTAGTATCTATATCTGTGAGAGTGTCTCCTATGTCTGGCTGTGGGACCAAAGGATCACAACCGAATGTTTGCTCTCTTTCAAGCCCTTCCACAGTCATGTGGATATGTATCTAGGGTAATCTATAGTTTGGTTGATTTGACCAAAACATGTGCGCTTGGTCATCTTCTATGTTTAACCCGCTTAACTGGAGGTTGATCTGTTGTAAGTTTGCCATTGTTTGGAAGATTTGGATCCTAAGATTTTGATCTATATCAGTTATTGCTGTGACAAGATTGGGTTGGGGCATGATTGGATCGAATACGTATTACTTGGGCTCTCTAGGGCCCGTGATTATCATACAAAAGCAACAATGTAAAATTAACTATGTGAAGTATATCTATAGCATATATGACTTCTCTATTTTTGTATTTTTTGATGAATTTATATGAATGAAATTGAAGGAGTAGATATTTTAATATATCTAGAAATTGACAATTAATCTAATGAAAATTTAAAACAAACAAAGAAACTCGAGTATAGCTACTTGCCTGCGAGCTTGTAAATCTATTCTAAATAATGAAATAACTGATCTAATCTATTTGAAAGACTCTCGATCCTACCTTAAACATGAGGAATGAATCATAGTATCTCGGAAAAAATCAATCCCCACAACTTCCCCGGCAATATGAAAAGTAAAATTGACTGAAATAAAGTGATTGGCTACTATATTTGATATGCTTCTAATTAGAGCTTTGAAAGCTAGAACCTGGATTCTGAAGAACAGTGGTGAATCCGATGGTGTGTGTGATTTTTTCCCCTCGTGTGATCTCCTCACTCCTTTGTGCTCACGTGGATCTAGAAAAGCATGTAATGCTAACATCACTGAAGTAGATATTGGGATAAAGGCAGCTTAGGATACAGATCGAATACAATGCAAGTAGGAGAGAGATAACACAAGAGTACTGAGGTTGGCTTATGCAATTCCTAGTGAGATTTATTACGAGTCATGAAACATAAATCATGCTAAAATATCCTATTTGAAGAACAAAACATGTAACTTTAATGGCTTCCTATTGAAAACAAACTATCCTATTCCAATTGATTTGGATGAAGTGATAACAACAATTACACAAGATGGATATGTGGCTTCCTAACAACAAAACAACACTAACTAAGCATGCAATGAATGAAAATAAGAATTATAAGCAAAATGAAAGACTAATCTATTGCAATGAGAAATTCAGAGGAAAATTTGAGGGGCCATTTGCTTGAGCACAAGCCAACTATTTATAGCATTTGCATTTACCGAAGGAAAAAACAAAATTGAACTCTTAAACTATAAACAATGGCAAAACACTATTCCTAGGTAACCAAAATCATTAATGCAAGCCCAAGGTGGTGAAAAAAAGCTGGTAAACATTTAAATTTACATAAGTCGTGTTAAAAGTGCATTCTGGAAAATGCGTGAAGGACCGCCGCCCTAAGTAGGGTGGCGGTTATAGGATTCCGCCACCTCCCAGGCAATGGTCACAAGACCGCCACCGGGTAGGCGGGGTTTCAGAATCAAGAGAAAAGGCAAGGAAAAGAGGAGAAAAGGGAAAAACAAAGCACGCAGGGGCTAAGTGGGGCATGTGGGATGATAATGCATACTGGAGAGCTTTTCGGATCCCAAACACCTTGCGAGGAGACTCCGTATCATCATTGGGAGCACGTGTTATGTTTGTTCTGTAGTGCAAAGTACCCTAAAATTTTGGGTATGTACATATTGCCCCATCGGAGAAGTGTTTTAGCCATGAAGAGGTGTAAAATGGTGGGTCCGAGTATGGTGGTCCCGAAATGGGAAGTTAGAAGTTATACCTGACACATCCATGTGTCAAAATTACACCATCCAGAATTCCCGCCACCTGCAAAATGAAAAGAGGAATCAAGTGCAGATAGATAAAATAGATCGGAAAATAAATGCTAAAATAACGTGAAATGAGGACATACCATTTGTGCAGGGGTAAGAACTTACCTCCGTCGGCACTTCAAACCTGTGAAAAGGGAATTTAAGACAAGTCAGGTTGCTATATATATGAAAGTGGGCCCATTTTCCTATTCATTTGCGCGTGTTGATTTGATTGATTCTGAGCTCGGGACCCACAGTGATGGTTTCTTATGAGAGAGAGTCAAAACGTCGTGGACAAGATAGTGATCATGCCTCTCGCGAAAGGCATCATTGACCACGAGATCACATGTTAGTTTTCCTCAATTTATCATTTTTACCTCCAAACTTTTAAAATGCTAAAATATTTGTCGTGGGGGTTATTTTTGAAAATGTTAGGTTCAAAAGGTCCATCTAGGGGGCACCTACCGGGTAGGCTTTGTTTTATGTTAAAATTATCCTTTTTCATGTTTTTAGGCCTTTTAGGATATAAACCCGATGGGTTTTCGGAAATTCGAACAGGAGGCGGTCATCGCCACCGCCTCCCCGTCTGTGGCAGGGCAAAGCATAAGACCATCACCTTTAAGGTGGTAGTTACGAAACCGTCGCTTTAAGTGAAGCGGTTAAAACCACCATCAGGCGGTATGTGGGTTCTTCATAGAATGTCAAAAGAACACTTGTTTGAGATTTTTTTGCATTTTTAGCATTTCTATGTGTTTTCACGATTTTTCTAATGTCACTTGGATGCTTACTTGCTTTGTTTTGTGTGTTTTGGGTGTATTCAGTGAGAGAGGAGTACATTCTATGGAGCCGAGAGAGAGAGAGTGTGACCGCTCCCAATAGTGCTAGATGCCCTTTCTCGGTGACGAGCATGATACTTTACATAGGGCCGGTATTCTACGTATATCACGGGTTCCACACGTTGCACCATCCAATCACATACTCGTGACTTATTCTCATATTGGGATGCCGACGTAACACCTTTCGATTACTGGGGTTCGAGGTGAGTGGACCATCACTCTAGAGGATTTCTATCGTATATTAGGGTCCCAATCATCTGGGAGATGTCTCACCCTTGAGACATCAAGTTCACGGGCCCAGATAGCACAGTGGGCTTCTTATATGGGAGATGCGATTATCTCCACTAGGTCAAGAAGGGGGTGAGAGTTCGGTCTATTCCTAGCTTGCCCATCCCCTTGATTTTCTAGGCCATTATGGGGATCCTTGCCTTGAGATTGATCGGGGACAAGGGGGAGATACACTATTATACTGCTGGTCCCCTATCATTGCACAGATCAAGGGACATGGCTGGATTTACACTTGGGGAGTAGATATACTTGGGACTACCTACCATGACTTGTACAGGGCAGTCCTCGAGCCACCGACCCTAGTTATGAGTTGGGTTTATGAGCACTTCATCCCTTATGGTAGAGGTGTAGAGGTGATAGATCCCGGAGTTGTGAGGGCATCCAGATGGATAGACATGTCGGTGCTCAGAGCACCTCATCAACCAGTTACTTCTCTGACCACCGATGACATGGAGGCCACACCATATCAGGCCATGGTAGGCTTATGGGGTGAGGAGGCTCTTACTTTGATCTCCTGCTCCACCACAGGGCAGCTCATTGACAGAGTAGGGTGAGTGGAGATACACCCCTTTGGCCGAGTTCCTCAGCAGTTTGGCCTACCTTACATGGGCATGCTTCCCCAGTAGTGCCAGTATACAGGTCAGTTCGAGAGGCCAGAGGAGGTCCTAGAGGCTAGGGTTGGACAGTTGTTACCCCTGGTGTTCCCATTGCGGCTAGGCGGGTAGTACGTGCCCGAGGGAGAGCCGGTGCTCCTCAGGCACCCTTACTTCAGATTTCCACGGGTCTTGCCCATAGCAGTGATGACCCTATCGACATAGATTCTGAGTCCGAGGATTTCACAGGGGGAGAGACAGAGGAGGAGACTGAGGAGGACAGTGATCTTGAGTGGCATGACACTTAGGATATCATGCGCAGATAGATAGGGCGAGTAGAGTGCCAGAGGGTGACTCGATTTCAAAGGAGCCACTCTCCCAGGGCCATGGTGGGGAGGATGAGTCCATTTAGAGACGCTACATCGCTCCAGCCATGGGGGGAGCACCTCGGTCAACGGTGGCATCGTGGTGGTGTTGACCCTAGAGATCATCCTAGAGGCCTGTTGATCTGAGTAAGTTACCATCATTCCTTTTAATGTTTTTTTTAATTAGGATTGCCTTAGTTTTTATCTCTCCTTTTGTTTACACTTGTGTTTATCTCTTGTTTTATTTCTAATTTGTTTTCTCCTTTTTTTGCAGAGACCGCCGATGAGTGGTGAGACTTGATTCGCAGGGTATGCACCGATACCCTGATGATCCCTATGGAGAGGACCCGTGTAGAGCTGTCTATGGATGCAGGGGAGCCCTCAGCAGCTGGAAGACATACTGACATATTTTCCCCTGTTTGGCATGTGGCCAGGATGGTATCGACTCTCCGTACAAAGCTAGCGGGGTATAGGACAGTTGAGCACCTGATGAGGAGTCATTCTCGTGGCGAGACTACGGCTGCCCCTCGGGATCCTGAGCCCTCCATGCACTCAAAGCGCTAGCGTAGCAGGAGTCCTAGGCATGGGCGTGCACCTTCAGAGGGGTATCATAGGGATTGAGAAGCCACTTGGCTCTCCTAGATTTTTGTATATCCCGGGCTCTTTGAGTGTTTTGACCATGCTTAGCGCATGATGGCATTGTACAAAAATTTTGATCATTTATATACTTATATTCTTTTTGGATCAAACCCTTGGCATCTATGATTTTTTTTTCATTTCTGTTTCCTCATGTGAACTATGATGTTATGCTTATATATTTTTAGAATGTATGCAATGGAGAACAAATGATACAAATGTTTACTTTCTTTTTGTATTTCATGATGCTGATATATGATAATGTAGATACAATGTGATTTTGAATCTTAGTTTCTATAAGCAATTTTGGATACTTCATATTTGTTTTGGCAAAGTGGTGAAGATAAGCCGGTATGATGAGTAGATAGACTTGCCCCACTCCTAACCCCACACAACTAGTAAGATGCGAGGGCTCATCACCGAGAGCTGGAAAGGGCACAAGTTATGAAATGTGTTGAAATGATAGTGATGAAAGATAGACAAAGCTTTGGTAGAACCAAATTAGGATGCTACAAGCCTACTCCACTCGAGTGACTTCATAGTTTTGGGATGCAACTTGCTTTGTGGTTTATCTAGACTTAGATCTGTAGATGGCCACATGGTAGACAAAATTTGGGTTTTAGGATTTTTAATTCTCTTGGAATTTTGGACATCCGATTCATTTGTTTTTTACTCAAGACTTCAAGATTTGAATTGTTTGTTTATGACCTTTTACGTTTGTTTGTCAAGAGGACCCCCCACACCTTGCCCCATGCTACTAGTAAGAAGCGTGGGTTTATCACCTTAGGCAAGGCATAGGTGAGTAAGGGCATTTCCATCCTTTCCCAACCCTACGTCACTAGTAAGAGACGTAAGCTCATCACCAAAGGTTGGTGGGGCAAGGAAATGTGTAAATTTAAAATTTTTTGTTTGATCTATATTTGACTTGTTTACTTGAGCAAAATGTCAGTGTGTTCTTATTTCCAAAGAGATATACGTATGGGATAGATGTGACACAATGAAGCTTCTAGAACAGACCATAGGCAAGAAACCTATCCTAAGAAGAAACCAAAAGTGAGAAAAAACCTGTAGATCTTGGTATGGTTACCATTAAGACCTTGTCATATCTAGCTTTATTTGATGAAATGATTCCAAAATAGTTTGATGATATCATGGAAATAGAGAAGTATGATTAGAGTGTTTATGCCAACAACATCATGAGTTTGTAATGAATTTCTTTGAGAATAAATTCCTCGATCACAAAGTTGTACAAAACAAGTGGACAAAATGATCCTAACTATATGAAGATGCAATGTAGCTATAATTATACAAGTGGTGTTGGTTGCTTATGCATATAATCATTTAAGGTGTACGAAATTGACCATTTCACCAAATTTCTCACCTTCCAGTATGCATAAGAGATATGCACCATTTCCATAGTCCTTCATGACTCGGTATGGGCCCAACCATTTGGGCCGGAACTTCATTCCTTCACCTATATTTTTGTTGATCGTCTATCTAGCCTTAGAACTAGATCACCTTTACATATGTCGCATTCATAGACCTTCTTGTTATACCGCCAAAGCACATCCGGTCAAAGCATCGAATGTGCCACTATTCAAAGCATCTAACCTAGCTTCATCTAGGCTTTCTAGTTGGGAGAGATGTGCTTCTCTGTAAGCGTCTTCGCCCGTAATCCCTTATAATGAGATACGGAGACTAGGTATTTCAACCTCAAGCGGGAGAACTACTTCGCCCTGAATACTAGTGAGAAAGGAGTCACCCCTGTTGGTGTTTTTATTGAGGTTTGGTGGGTCCATAAGGCCGGATATAACTTTAAATGCCAATCTCGTTTGTTTTCTTTCACCATTTTAAGGAGAATGGCTTTTAACGTTTTATTTGTTGCTTCAGCTTGTCCGTTGGCTTGAGGGTAATACAAGGAGGCTGTATGATGGATTATTTTGAATTTATTACACAATTCGTGAACTTCATCATTCTTAAAAGAAGTCCCATTATCTGAGATAATGATTTGTGGGATACCGTACCTGCAAATGATTTGGTTCAAAATGAACTTGGCGATCACAGAACCTGGTACAGTAGTAAGAGGCATGGCCTCTACCCACTTGGTAAAATATTCGGTGGCCGTGATTATGAAATTATGGCCGTTTGTAGACAAGGGAGATAAATTCCCTATCAAATCGAGGCCTCACGTAGAAAAGGGCCATGGAGTAGTGATTGGTTGCAGAGCTTGTGCCATCATGTGAATCTCATGGGAGAATTCTTGGCACTTATGACACCTTCGTACAAACTCTAATGCGTCGTGTTCTAGAGTAGGCCGAGGAAATAGCCATCCGATGTATTTTACGAGTGGTGGCATGGCCACCAAAGTGGCCTCCACACATTCCACTCGTGAGATTCATGGAGAATCCTCTTGGATTCTCTTGAAACATCTTAAAAGCATTCCATCTATGTTGACGATAGAGAACACTTTATAACGATATTTGCATTCCAATAATGTGTAATCAAATGCTTCTAGATATTATGATCCATGATGTAATTAATTATCCATATACTAGGGACACTCAGAGATGGGAGATCTATTTTCGATGTAGATACGCATTCATCCGTAAAGTCCAGATCTACTAGATTACCTTTGTTTAGTGGTTTATCAGCTAACCAATCCGTGATGATTTTTTCTTTAATGGACTTCTGATTTACAAATGTTAGTTTGAACTCCCCCATTAAGGTTATAAAGCATCAAGCCTTTTTAGACAAGGACCCTTGCGTGAGAAAAGTTCGTAAATGCTCTGTCTTTACAATGACCTTTGTTTCTTGATTTAGCATGTAATGTCTTAAGCGTTTGGTTGTAAATTTGATGGTAAGGCATTCTCATTCTGCCTATGTATAACGTGTTTCATATTCAAGCAATGTTCGGCTAATGAAATAGATTACATGTTCTCTCATGTCATCGTCTTCTTGAGCCAGCATATAGGCTAGCGAGACATTGGTAGCTCGTGAATACAAAATTAACGGGTGATCTGACTTAGGTGGCATTAACATAGGTGGTGATAACAAGAAATGCTTAACTACATCGAAAGCTTCATTGCAGTCTTCGGTCCAATCAATGTTATAATCTTTCTTGAGTAGATTGTTGATTGGATGAATGGCAAAACTTAAGTCAGGATGAATCTCCGGATTGCACCAAGTTTTCCGAGAAATGACCTGATTCTAGATTCATCTGAAGGTGGCACCATTTCGAGAACAACCTTAATTTTGGTTGGGTCAACATCGATCCCGCATGATGATATAATGTAACCTAGGAGCTTCCCTCTATCACACCAAAGACATTTTTCTGGATTTAGCGTGACTCTATACTCTATCGACATGAAAGAATGATGCGAAGCACTTCCAGATGGTCACAACACTTCTTTCCTTGGCCAATAATTCATCTACATAGGATTCCACAATTTTATGAATAAGATCATGAAATATATACATCATAGCCCGCTAGTATGTAGTGCCAGCGTTCTTGAGTCCGAATGGCATAACAACATAGCAATAGGTTCCCCAAGGAGTTATAAACGTGGTTTTAGCTTGATCTTGTTCAGATATTCTGATTTGATTGTATCCTAAGAATCCATCCATGAGAGACAACAGCTCAAATCTAGTTGTTGCATCAACAATGACGTCTATGGATGGTAACGGGAAGTCGTCTTTAGGACACGCCTTGTTAATGTCTCGGAAGTCTATGCAGATGCGTATCTTCCCATTATTTTTGAGAATGGGAACAATATTAGATATCCACTGAGAGTAATCGATCTGGCTTGATGAATCCTACTTGGAGGAGTTTTGTTACCTCCTCTTTTACCATGAGAGCTACCTTAGGTTTCATTGGTCTTGATTTTTGTTTAATCGGCTTTGCATCTGATTTAGTGACGAGGTTATGTACCACAATGTGTGGTGCAACCCTGTCATTTCCTTATAATTAAATGCAAAAGCATTTTGATGTTCTTTGAGGATTTGAGTGTGTATTTCTACTTCCGATGGAGTTAACGAGGATCCTAACTTCAATATCCTTGGTTCGTCTTCCGTTCTGATATTAATATCGATTGTTTCTTCGATTAGAGAAGTGTTACCTTCTTCAAACTCAGCGGGGCTGGAGGTAATTCCAGATCGTCTCTATTTTTGACTGTGTATATGCTAAGTTCCTTTTGTGGGGGAAGCTCTGTCATGGGATTTCCGAAGTAGGAGGATGAATGCGGGATTAAGGATAAATCTACCACGTGATGGGTGAGATGTAATGCCGCATAGGCATTTAAGAAATCAAGAGTGGTTGTATCACTATCGATGTGGTCTAGGATAGTAGATTTGTTTTCATTTCCATTTAAAAGAGGATTTGACATTGTTTTTATCAGTGGTTCAGTATGAAGGGATACCATGAAATGGGTATCCTCTAACTTATTGTTTGGAGTAAAGTGCGATGTTGAGGTTGCTATTGAATTGGTGAGAAGATTTTGTTCTCACGAGATTGTTTCAATTGACATAAAGTCAAACTCCTTCTTAAATTCAAGATCATTGTTTTGTAGAGTTGTAAGTGTTTGGCTCTGGTTTCATACATCTCAGAAACTTGGTTTTCTACCAATTGTGAGTCTCCTAACACCCTGATGTTATCAACACCGATCCTCTTGGCTAAGATGAGGCCAAGGAGGAGGGCTTCATACTCATCACCATTGTTTGTACATTCAAAATTTAGTTTAAAGGAAAATGGTAGGACTCTTCCCTCGGGAGAGATAACAATTACACTTCCCCACTCCGTAACGACATTTAGCTCCATCAAAATGGAGAGTCCAATACTTAGCTGGGAATATGGGCACTGGGATATTTGTTGTGTTAACATCTTCTACCTCTACCATGCAGAGATCTACTACTGGGAGAGAACCGACACCTAGGGTGTATCCCATGCCTACCGAATCAAATGGTAGGAACATTGGTAGATCCTGTTCTAGCAATTCAACAATTTTTCAAAGTAGTTCCTAATGATACTATTTCTACAATTTTAGCCTCATCTTTGAGGGCTGGGATTGTCTTGGCTAGGCTCATGGTTTCAAGATCTGTCGTAGGTACCAACTTTTCTTCGATTTTGGGCGGTAGGTTTATTAAGTTGGTTTGTTGGGAGTTCAAACTCGAGTGCACACCTGGTCTTTTCTTTAGGTCATCCAGGTGTATATCGAATGGTTTTGGATCACCTTTGGCTATGAACACCTTTCCTAAATGTAATAATCTTACTTCTTGAAATAACATAGAAGGGATAGCCTTCATACGGTGTATCCATGGTCGGCCGAGGATCATATTATAGTTAGTTTCCCGATCTATAATATAAAACTCAGTTAGGATTGTTTTGGGTCCTAAGGTGACCGGTAGTATTATAGTTCCAATCGAGGTGGCTTTAAGGCTATCATAGCCTCTTAGCGTATTTCGAGTTGTGGAACAATTCATTTCTCCATACCCTAGCTTTTGAAGGAAAGAAAAAGGGACTATGTTAACTGCTGCCCCATCGTCAACCATCGCTCATTTTACATAATTGTTATAAACCCATACTTGCAAATGTAAGGCTGGATCACCTCGGCATGCAATCTCAGCATCTGTTGGCATTTTGTTTATTTTGAATATGAATTCGGTGTCCCTATCCGGCTGCCCCTGGAGGGTGGACATCAAAGTATATATGGTTTACCTGTGTTTCAGGAGGTGGAGTGATGTTAATTAGATGACCTAAACCCAATGCTTTTAAAAGAGAAGCCCTGTGGGTAGGGGAGTTCTTCAATAAATCCAAAAAGGAGATGTGTGAGAAGGTTTTGTTAGATCATTAATTAAATCATAAGCACCCACAGGTTTTATTAATACTTGTTGGATATTGTCTGTTTCTAGTGGGTAGCTTGGACTTAGCTGAGAGGAATACTCTCGTGTCCTTGTTACAGCTTCTATGGGTAGTTCGACATCTAACTCCACTAAACCGACTATCTTAGGTCATGGCTGACTTCCTAATTGTGGCACAACTAATGGATTTAGTGAAGTTGAGGCTTCATGATCATTATTTCCTATAATTACACCCTTGTTTGTCCCATTTGGATTTAACTTGTTATTGTTGTGATTTGGGAGTGGATCATTGAAGATCTTGAGGGGTGCATTTTGAGGGGAAACTACCCCTGTAAAAGTATTTGGTGCTGGTGACATAGGATCTGCCAAGAACATATCTATAAAAAGTTATTTGTGTTCCTCTTGATAAATGTTGCATGAATTTATTGTAGTCACTAAGCACGTTCTAGTGTCATGGCCTCAGATTTTGTGAAAACCACAATACGAGTTAGGATTGTAATTCCTAGTTTGTTGGCTTGGTGTATATTGTGGCCTAAAACTCTGATCAAACCATTGCCTATTAGGATTAAAGTTTTGCATTTGTTGTTTCTAGTTTTGGCTTTGGTTTTGATATCTAGTTGAGTTTTGGCTTGGACCCTGTGTAGGGTTTCACCATTATTGTTGTTGTTGTTGTGGATGATTAAAATCCACTGTATTGATTGTTGGAGTAAAATTGTTGTTTCGTTGGTTGTTTATTAGTGGTGGAGTATTCACAACATTTACCTTTCTAGCCTGATCAGTTACTCCATCTGTTGTCACTCCGTGATTTTTATTAAGGATTTTAGGTCCTTGATTGACATTCATGGTAGTAGGATAAGTTGTAGTGTTCTGGTTGGAGGTGATTAACCTCCCATTTGTTCCATACATCTTATGACCACTATCTATTGCCGCTTGATCTATTCGGAGAGCACTCTCAAGTACTTCATCATAAGTCCTTAGTGGGAACTTCTGGACTTCTTCCTTCACTTCTCTCTTGAGAGAATGAAGGAATAAATCACTGATTCCATTTGGTCCATATTTGGAGCATTGGTGAAGAATAAAGAAGCGTATGTCACCTCGGATGAAATGGGAAAAATATTCATTGTGTTCTTGCTTAATGTGCAAGAATTCCCTAATTCCTATTCTTAATAGTTTGTTCATGTCAAATGCCTTAATGAATTTTGAAATGAGTTGCTTGAATGAATGGATGGAAGCCTCAGGTATTCTATAATACCAATCGAGAGCGATACCTTCCAAGGTTTTGGGAAATATTTTAGTAACAACCCCATCCCAAGGGAGTAGTTCTCGGATGGCTGTGGCGTAAGCCTTGATATGTGCATTCGGATCTCCCTCACCTTTGTACTTGGGAAAATTAGGAAGGGGTCTTGGAAGCATGACGCTTCGTATGGTGAAATCTAAGGGCTCTTTCAAATATTCTGAGTAAGTCCCTATCGCATATGTTTCGACCATTGATGGTGCCTATTGAGGGAGTGGAGGTGGAATGGGTTATTGACATGGCGTAGCGTACATGTTGGTGGGGGCATAAGGAAACCCCTGTGTTTGAGGAACCATGCCGAGAGAGGAGAACATATCCCCTTGTGGTGATTTGGAGTACATGTTTAAGTATGAAGGGGTATTGTCCAAGAATGGATTATTTTGTACTAGACCGGGAGGTGTCAGAATGGTGTTAGAAATGGTGGTTCTTGCTGGGGTTTGTTGTGAATACTGAGGGGTCACGCCTAACGTACCTATTCCTGTGAGGAGGTCTATTTGGCTAGGATTAGAATTTCCTACCTACATGAGTTGAGAATGGTGATTTGCTGAGCAAGTTCTAACCCCCTCACTTTTTCTACTAATGTTGAAATGACTTCATTTGGTGAAGTCACGGTATTTTCCTTAGCGGTGTTTGTTGTATATCATGGTGTTGTATAGGCATGTGATATCCTGCTATGAATTGATCATTGCCCTACCAAGTTTCCCTGAGGGCATTTCCTATATGACGTGGCATGGAGGTATTTTCTTGAAAAGAGACTTCGGGTTGTGTTTGTAAATTCCCTATAGGTGGGTACATAATCCGAGAGTGTTGTTCATTTCTGACATAACATACTGAATGTTCATCATCTAAACCTAGGTATGGGTCTGATTGTCTACTAATTTTTGGTCTAAGTAGTATCTGAGGAGACAAACTAGATTCTCCGGTGAACGTCATATTGTTCGAGCCTAAAGGCTCTGTTTGTTGTGTTTGAGTGAGTTGATCCAACTCCTCTATTTGGAAAGATGAGTTATATTTGACCCTTGGAGATGGATTTTGTGTTGATAATTGGTTAGTTGAGTAGTTGTCACCCCATACCGAGAGTGAGGGTGATGATTGTCTATTTAGTTGAGCATAGTATGCCTCAAGACCTAAGAGAGGCCTACCATATGCATCAAATCCTGACATATTCGGGGGGTATATGAATACCCATAGAATAATGGGAAGGAGCGAAGGTGATGGTGAAAGATGATGAGGTAGTAAAGATGAAAAAGTCATTTAATTTAAAAGAACCAGTAGAAATCTGACTCCAGACCAGAAAGTAGAAAGTTTCACATCGGGTTCACCAATTTTGTATGATGGAAAAGTGACAAGTGAGCGTGGGAATCTACAAGTAACTTTCCTCACACCCGACCTCCCTAAGGTCATCTTTGAGACAGTGGTGGGGATTGAATATGCATGGGATGCAGACAAACTAGTTAGGAAATCTGATGTCTTCGATGCGCACTAGTGGAAATTGTGAATCTAAGGCAAAGAAGGCCCTCCTAACCTAAACTGGTGTGATAGATTGATTAATGAGGATGACTGCTCGAAGGCTCCAATCAATATCGAGCTCTGGCATGATTCAGTCTATGGGTTGTGGAATACATGGAAAATAACCCAGGATAGTTTCGTGTATGTCTCCAGATAAGGTCATAGGGTGGATGGTAAATATAATTGACTTTATGGGTGATTCTCTGGCCTAGTCCAGAACTCCTTAGTTTCATTAGCTGCTATGTCTAACAAGGATAACTGTTCGATGATGATAGGTGGAAGTGGAGTAGATCTAAATACTAATGTACATAGGCCAACATCTATGTCTGATTCACCTATGGACTCATTGGGCTGTGGGATTTGTGGGTCACAACCATAGATTCATATTTGTTGTGGTCCTACTATGGTCATGTGTGGATTTAGTCCCTAATCCCTAGTATCCAATAGTCATATGCTTTCTCAGCCTCTATATTTAAAATTAATAGTTGTGTGATCTTCTTAGAGTATCTCACAGGCATTCGTGCAACCTGAATTCTTAAGCTGGTATCTATATCTGTGAGAGTGTCTCCTGTGTTTGGCTATGGGACCAAAGGATCACAACCAAATGTTTGCTCTCTTTCAAGCCCTTCCATATTCATGCAGATATGTATCTAGGGTAATCTATAGTTTGGTTGATTTGACCAAAATGTGTGCGCTTGGTCATCTTCTATGTTTAACCCACTTAACTGGAGGTTGATCTGTTGTAAGTTTGTCGTTGTTCGAAAGATTTGGATCCTAAGATTCTGATCTATATCAGTTATTGCTATGACGAGATTGGGTTGGGGCACGATTGGCTTGAATACGTATTCCCTGGGCTCTCTAGGGCCCGTGATTGTCATACAAAAGCAACAATGTAAAATTAACTATGTGAAGTATATCTATAACATATATGACTTCTCTATTTTTGTATTTTTCTGATGAATTTATATGAATGAAATTGAAGGAGCAACTATTTTAATATATCTAGAAATTGACAATTAATCTAATGACAAATTTAAAACAAACAAAGCAACCGAGTATAGCTACTTGCCTATGTGCAAGTTGTAAATCTATTGTAAATAATGAAATAACTGATCTAATCTATTTAAAAGACTCTCGATCCTACCTCAGAAGTGAGGAATGAATCATAGTCTCTCAGAAACTATCAATCCCCATAGCTTCCCCGGCAATATGAAACTAAAATTAACTGAAATAAAGTGATTAGCTACTCTATTTGATATGCTTCTAATTAGAACTTTGAAAGCTAGAACCTGGATTCTGCAGAATAGTGGCGAATCCGATGGTGTGTGTGATTTTGTCCCCTCAGTGTGATCTCCTCACTCCTTCGTGCTCACGTGGATCCAGAAAAGCATGTAATGCTAGCATCAACAGAAGTAGATATTGGGACAAAGGTAGCTTAGGATACAGATCGAATATAATGCAAGTAGAGAGAGATAGCGCAAGAGTACAGAGCTTAGATTATGTAATTCCTAGCGGGATTTATTGCGATTCATGCAACATAAAACATCCAGAACCTGAAACTATCCTATTTGAAGAACAAAACCTGCAAATTTAATGGCTTCCTATTGAAAACAAACTATCCTATTCCAATTGATTTGGATGAAGTGATAACAACAATTGCACAAGATGGATATGTGGCTTCCTAACAACAAAACAACACTAACTAAGCATGCAATGAATGAAAATAAGAATTCTAAGAAAAATGAAAGACTAATCTATTGCAATGAGAAATTCAGAGGCAAATTTGAGGGGCCATTTGCTTGAGCACAAGCCAACTATTTATAGCATTTGCATTTACCCAAGGAAAAAACAAAATTGAATTCTTAAACTATAAACAATGGAAAAACACTATTCTAAGGAACCAAAATCATTAATGCAAGCCCAAGGCGGTGAAAAAGCTAGTAAACATTGAAATTTACATGAGTCGTGTTAAAAGAGCATTCTGGAAAATGTGTGAAGGAACACCACCCGAGTAGGGTGGCGGTTACAGACCGCTTTGCCTGTCAGGGTAGCGGTCATGAGACCACCACCAAGGTAGGAAGTGGTTTCGTAACTGAAGAGCAAAAGGAAAGGAAAAGAGGGGAAAAGGGAAAAACAAAGCATGCGGGGGCTAAGCGGGGCATGCGGGATGATAACGCATACTTGGAGAGCTTTTCCAGATCTTGAACACCTTACGAGGAGACCTGTATTATCATTGGGGCACATGTTATGTTGTTCCTGTAGTGCAGTACCCTACAATTTTGGGTATGAATAGTTTCCAATGTGCAAAGGTATTAAAATTCAAAAGGAGAACTACATAACATGAATAATATATTCTTGTTCTACTTACCATTCCTAAAAATAATTAATTCTCTCTGAGTGTAGGCATCTTCCCATTCAATACAAGTACAAAGTGTGAGAATTCACTACTTCCCATTCTAAAACAAAGTGAATTTTATATCTATTCTTCGTGATACATATTTTATGTACTACCAATTCAATACAAAGACAAAAATGTTTGTTTGTCTAAGAATGGGCATATGCCCATTGTAAACATTCAACTACAAGAAATATTGAACTTAATCATTTTAATACCTCTAAATATTTTGAAACATATTTAATTTTTCCCTATTCATCTTCTATGATATCTATATGTGAATGGGAATATACCCAAGCAATATTGAACTTAATCATTTTAAGAAATCTATAAAAGATGTGAGAATGGATAAATTTTAAATCTATTATTCCAATTAAACTTATAAATTTTTTTTACATATATTCTATGAAAAGAACATATGAGAAAAATATATGAAGGATGTTCATATTAATATTAGAATAACATAAACATTGTTAATAATTAACGTATACATAATGACTATAATAAAAAGAACACAATAAATCGTGGAGATTATTCATTTGGAGGTGTAGTAAGAAATTAATAATATTCTTGGAGTGTGATTTCCTGCTTGTGATTCTCCACCATAAAGATAAGTGAGGGCCTCTTTGTATTGTGTTCTTCCTTTAATTCATTTTTCATGCCATATAATATTAATACATGGGACACATTAGTGTTGCATCTCTCAATCATGTGCTCCAAAAATGCACTGATCTCTCACATTTGAAAGGATGTTCAGGGATGACAACTCCAATTTCATTTGGTTTGATAATATCCAAGGGATCTGAATGTTCTAATAAAGATCCCTTTGTCACATCTTCCACCTCCATACTAGTTGAATTATGAACACCATATATGGAAAAAATCACTGACATCCCTTGAAATGCATGTTATGCATTCATAATTCTGTAACATCCTTATGAAATTATTGTTTATTTTTTTACTTTTTTCATGTACATGTTTACAACAGTATGAAATAAGTAAACTTGTACTACTGTAAGTATAAATATACAAACACAACTCATTTTATTGCACCCAATGACTATCATAAGATCAATAATATCATTTTGTGAGATAGTACTCACAAGATTACAAAAATAAACAATTACGACTTCTACACTGAGTGGTAGAAAATGAAATTTCAAACCTCTCAATGTTCTACTAAGAAAAAAGGATAAGAACATTGACAAGTGAATTCATATGTATCTTTCATCCTTGGTTGAGAATTTGTATTAGCCGTAGACACATACAATTCAAGTAGTTTAGTAGCATTTTTTGAATAATTTGGAAAATTTCCTTGACTCCCTTCCCCTGATGGTGTAGCCTTCCTTTTCAATTTTTATTTTCTTCTCTAAGATCTTGACATAGTTGAGAAAAATGAGACTCATGCATGTCAAAATTTTCAATCACATTTAATTCATTACATCCTATAAGAGCAACATATTCTGGAACTCTTTCCTGCATATAAGACATAACTTTGGCTCTTGTTGCTCTACTCTAATTTACTCTTTTGTAGTAATATTTTAGAAATATTTCATTAACACCATACTCTTCTCTAAACCAAACTTCACCACTAATGCATTTATCAACAAGGACATCTAATTCTTCATATGTCGTGCCTTTTTATCTATCCATATTCTTGGTATAAGCATATCTAATGAATTTGGCTTGAAATATAGGTCTATAGATTTTTTGGGAAACAAGGCAACCCACCATTGGTATAAAAATAAAAAACTAAAACCCACTTATCCCAAATTTCATCTAGGAGTACAAGAAATGAAATTTTATCATTCAAAATTTCCAATTTTTCCTTCTCAAAAATAAGAAAAATTTTCCTTTCGAATGTCTGCATGTGAACATTAAAATAAATTTTATTAGTTTAGCATTCTATAAGAAATAATTTAAGTTAATTTCTATGTGCAAAAAAACTTAGTACAATTTATAAATACCTTCCAACTTTCTGACTTATCATGACCGGAATCAGGACATTGTGGTCTCTTATCTAATATCCACTTGGACATGGCTTTGTATAGTTGATAGATAAATTTTATTTTAAACCATGTTTTATTTTCCATATTATGTTTATGTAAATACTTATTTTTTGTTGTTGTTACTTTGGAAGAAAAATACGGGAAAAAAATTGTTTGATTCTATCATGAACAGATGAAAAATCAGGATTTGCAAGGATTTGTTTTTGGGATTCCATTATATGTTGCCCATCAATAATATAGAAATGAGTTTCAATGTCATGAATTTCATGCTCAAACTCCATGTTAAAAATAACACCAGTATTTTTTTGAAAGGAAGAAAAATTACATCTCAGTTGAAGAGGTACAAGGTTGCATAACATAGAGTGGACAAGGAGACTGACACTTGCTAAATCAAGTGATATGTATTGGTATTTTATAGGAGCTACATGGCAACAACCAATATAAATTTTTGAATTAATTTTCAATAAATTAAAAATATGAATCTCTTCATATAATGTAGATTCACTTTTTTAAATTCAGTTTGAGCTTGTTTTAATAATAATTTCTCTTTTATAGATTGCTTCACCTCTTGAAAGTGTGATTTTGAAATGTCTTTTTCCATCTTAGATAATTTTTGTCTTCTGAGCATGGTAAACATTTTTGAATGTAATTTTTTTGGGGTGTGGAGCTTATTTTTGGTCTTCTTGAATCAGTGTTGAAGTCTTTGGAGCTCGAATGGTTAAGTTTGGAGACTTTAGGAGTATTTACGATCGTTATTGTGCCGTTGTTGTTAATATGTTGTTAATGTCGGGACTATTTTTCTATTTGTAGGAATTTGAAAGATCGCAACTTTCAAACTTCTATGGTCATATTTAGGACTTCTTAAAAGGATTGTAATCCTATATATAGAGGTGTTAGGGTATCTTGAGTGTTTAAGAGGTCTTGAGTCTTAATGATCAAGAGGTGATCAAGAGTGATCAAGGTTAAGCGGTTGGGTGTCAATTGTGGTTTAGATGTGGTTTAACATCTTTGGAATTATGTTGTGAGTTCATAAATGAGAGAAGACTGTAAGATTTGTTTCTCTTATTGATAATAAAATTTGAGCAAGTTCTTGGTGGACATAGCCCACATTGGGTGAACCACGTTAAATCTTGTCTTGTCTTCTTTTGTGCATTATTTATTTATCTTTGTTATATTTCTGCTATATAGTTTCCTACTACCGTGGTTTGAGGAATTGTTTTACATATTTGTTCTCTAATTCCTAACAATTTTTATTGGCTCAATTTCTTATCCATATTCATGAGATGGGAAATAGATGAAGTGAATACTTACTAATATATATTTTTGAATATGGTGATGATTCCTCGCACAAATAACTTCACTATTATGCTCACCACTCTTGTCCCCTTCACTTTATGGCTCAATTTTCCAAATGATTAACTAAAATTGGGGATATAGGATAGTTAATATAATCTAGAATGACATGTAAATACAACAAATAAATGCAATAAATGACTATGTAGAAAAACCCAAACAACTAAGAAGATTAAAATGCTTTAGAACCTAGAGTGCAAGGATATTTAGAATCAACTTAGCTAATTAAAGGAGCTTGATGGATCGTGTGTCGTAAAATGAATAACATAATATGGAAGTAGGAATGACTGTGTAGAGGTCTTAAAAAGGATGGAATCAATCTATCTAGCTAGACTAGAGTTCCTAATGAGGGAATGGGGTGCATATGGGTTCTCTTGTATGAAAAATGGGTGCCCCAATTTGTGCAAAAGATCGAGAATTGAGTTTCATATGACCGATAAGTGGTTCCAAACCATCACTATTTTTGTGATAATTTTTTTTTTCATTGCACTAGATGTCGATGATAATTCAAGATGAATGAAAGGCCTGCAAGAGACCATAAGAAATATTAAAACCCTAAAAAGAATGCAAATGAAAGGGTCGAGAATTACTGAGTTGCCAAAATAGTGGGCTTATTAACCGACTCAAATGTAGTTTCGGTGTGTGTGTGTGTGTGTGTGTGTGTGTGTGTGTGTGTGTGTGTGTGTGTGTGTGTGTGTGTGTGTGTGTGTGTGTGTGTGTGTGTGTGATCATGTTCCCTAGGTGCTCTTGTGCTAGTCACACTTTATGAAGTAGTGAGCAATAACTAGATGTAGAAAATGTAATAAAATGTGTGCATGGAAATAATGGACTACCCTCCTATGAAGTGTGTTGTAGATAAACCAACCTTGTCCTATGTGATGGAGCTAATGGATGCAACTAATCTCCAAATGGATGCAACTCTAGGTGGATGATAGTATTGACAAGTGATTGGTCCCTCATTATGGTCTCATAACTTTATATTTATAGGTTTCTCTTGATCTAATTTCTTAAATAAATCTGAAATGGCGACCACTAAAAAGATAAGAAGATAAAATAGATAGAAAGTGCCCCAAAGGTGGTGAGAAAGTTCAAAAAGGATCGGGGCACCCCTGGTGGGACTAGGGAACCCATGGGCACCCCAAGATACTATCCCAGGCACCCAAGTTAAAGCTAAAAGGATGCAAAATGAAGAAATCGACTGGACATGTGAGTGCAAGATGTTAGGAATGAGGAAAGAAAATAAAGTAAGATTTATAAAAGAAAGGGGTTAATTAATAATTTCTTCACTCAAAAAACTTCTAAATAGTAGTATGAGACTAGTATTAAATAATGTCTAAAGTGCATTATTTTGTGACTACATTTTGCCCCCAATTTATGTTGGTGAGCAAAAATCTCAAGAACATAGAGTAGATATAGATGTGTATCCGATGTCCATGAATATTGTAGTAGAAAACATGCTGAAGGACTAGAAAAGTGTGGAATGAAAAAAATATGATGGAGCATGGAAAATAAAGATGAAAAAACACAAAAAAGTGATGAGAGTGAACCTAGGGAAGAAAATGCATGTGTGGAGTTACCGCATGTAGTGTACCCTGCATAAAAATGTGATGTGTGTGTTGTAGTGTGCTACCACATAGTGTTTTTTTCGATGTTATTTTTGTTGTTATTACCCCCATTTGATCGCTTATTTCTTATATGGTAGGATCTACAAGGAAAAAATGATCAAGTAGTCAAATATGTAACATTGTATGTGTAAAAACACATTGTAGAAGATGTCATATATGAATGTAAAAGCATGTAAAATACACAAATGAAAATTTTTAAATGGAACATGTGTAATTGATCCATGTCAAGAAAGAGAGTGTAGGAGTATATACCATACTGTCAGGTATTTTGAGGAGATTTTATGCTATAGGGTGAAGAATTGTAGGGAGGAATTTCAATGTATCCTCCAACCTGTAACTTCTTTCCTGAATATGTGTGAAGAGATCTCTGTATGTCCTAATTTGTTTGACAATCTGATGCCACTGGCTGAAGAAGTGTAGGGTGACACCCCACTATATCCTCCAATCATGTAACTACTTCCCATAATGCTAAGGACTACTAGGCCCTATAAAATCTATTGTGTATGGGGTTCATAGACTATTCTAAAATCGCTCGATGTATGTAACCCATAAAGCCAAGGGTGGAAAGTGTAGTAAACTAATCTAATGTATAAGTGATGTGTATAATGTTAAACCCCAAATGATGCCCCCTCTTTAGGGGCGCATGTGACATCACCGATAGGAGAAATATTGTCCCAAAAGAGGACCAACCGCAAGTACTCTAAAAATTTACCTAGGGGGAAAGGAATGCGCTTGGTAGAGACCAAGGACACAACAAAAAGAAGAATAACCAAAGAAAAGTGTTAGTATGAACAAACATAAATATAGAAAACAATGTATAAGCTAGACAAATAGTGTAAAATCTACCAAGAAAATTAATGTAAACACATAAGAATAAAAATAAGCCACATAAAGTGGATGAAAGCATAAGACATAACGTGTGATGTCGTAAGACATGCAAGGCCATCATGGACGTATATAAAAAAACAAGTGCGCACACCTAAACATAGGGAAAGACTTGCAAATATGAGAAAACAATAGATAAACAATATAATAAACAATTATGGAAGAAAATATCCGTGCATAAAAATGTTGTAAACAAAACACTCGTTAGCATGTTAGAAATATACTAGTATGTCAAAAGTGTGTATAAAAAGTAATGTAAAGTACTAAGCATAAAATGAAACAATACCACCTATAAGAGATGAATGTGGATACCCCCAACAACCAATGTAGGAAGGGTAGAAAGAAGGCATCCATGCTTTGCATGCATGTAAGAGACATGTATCTATGATCACAACTAGAGAAAGATGTGAACACACATGTGTGTATAATATAGATAAATTAAATACAATTAATCAGACTAGCATGTGTACTAAAGTAACCATGAGCAAGAAAAAAGTAAGCAAGTGTAAAAGAAACCATAATATGAATTATGTTGTTGATGGATGGAATGAAATGTAAGATAGATGGTAGGAGACACGTGCCCCATGAGTGAATGGAAATTTATGTAGTGAGGTCTATTTGTTTTGACCCCTCAATAGTAAAGAATTAACCATAAATGAGAGCACGTCATTGGGAAATGGTCGGAAAGTGTGTGTTATTTATAACATGTTGTGATGAGTATATATGTGTAGTGATGATGATATGCGACATGTAAAAGAGATAGACATGAACCTTATAGAATAAGCGTATATCATGACAAAATGAATGTATGAGTGATGATTTATGCCGAAAGCATGTATCACTACAAGATGAATAGTAGGAGTGGGTATGTATCCTAAAGCATATACCACTACAAGATGATAGAGTAAGTGAATATTTAGCCTATAGTGTGTGTCATTAGTCTAGAAATGTCGCATGATATAAAATTGAATGATGAATGTGTAAGTATAACAAGGTTCATTTGATTTGTAAACCCTCCACAATTGAGTATGGACCAAGGAACTAAAGTGTGTCATTAGGTAGTGAGTGCATCAAGTTTAAGAAAATGCAATATGTATGATGATAATAGATGACCATGTGATGAGAAGAAATGTGTAATATGTGATGAATAGTATGAAATGCAATGTGTGTAGGTAGATTAGTAATGTAGAGATGCATGTTATGTAGTATGTAGTATGTAGGTTGAGTAGTATATAATGCTAGATGTAAGGACAATAGTAGTGTGACACATGTATGAAGAAGATGAGTACGATGTATGACATGTAGATGTGTAAATTTCAAAATGATTTAGACTAAAAGTAGAATCTATAATATAAGATGCATGATGTGTGATTAGACGTAGTGTGTAATAATATTTGCGTGTGTGGGATTCATGTGTAGTAATATTTCAATAGTCAAGTGTGAATCGAAGCATAAGAGTGTGTCATCAGATAATTACAAAAATAAAATGTGTAATGAGTATGCCTATGGGAGAAGATTGATGTATGATAATGCAAGTATGATAGATGTGTTGAAACTAATGTGAGATGTGGGGGATGTGTTAGATGCTATTCCCCAAGTACGCATAAATGAATGAGATAACAATAGCCATAAAGGATAAAGGTCCTTTATCCGATGCATGTGATGATGAAAGCATATGACCATGATCTAATAGTGGTGGTATGGAAGAGAGACATTGTGCTAGTGAATGAAGTCTATGTGGATGTGATGGATGAATGTATGATGAATTCTATGGTGTAACAAAATGTGTCATGGGTCATGGAGGTCTATAGGATGATGAAAATCCACGTGGAATAAAAAAGGTGGTGACCATCATCAATATCTAATAAAATTCTAGGAATGTGCCTATACCTATGTGTAGTACTAGTGGAATGAGGCGGTCGTGTTTACCAAAATGATTAACTAAAATTTGGAATATAGGATAGTTAATCTAATATAGAGCAACATGTAAATACAGTAAATAAATGTAGTAAATGACTATGTAAAACAACCCAAAAACTATGAAGATGAAAATGCTAAACCATAAAGTGCAAGGAGAGTTATATTGAACTCATCTAATTAAAGGAACTCACTAGACTGTGTCACAAAATGAAAAAAATAATGAGGTGACAAAAAAAGCGTGTAAAGGTATCGAAAAGGATGGAATCAAGCTATCTATCTAAACTAGAGCACTTGGAGAGGGACTATGGTGCATATGGGTAATTTGGTATGTAAAATTGGTGCCCTAGTTTATGCAAAATATCTAGAACTGAGTTTCACAAGCTTGACGGGTGGTAGGAAACTCTCGTTATTTGTCTCATTGACTTTTCCACCTTGCACCAGATGTCACTGATAATTAAAGATGAAAGAAATTCTGAAAAAGACCACAAGAAGTATTAAAACCCTAAAAAATAAGGAAAATAAATGGTTTAGACTTACCTCAATTACCACAATAGTGGGCTTACTAAGTGAGCGCCACACTAAACTTTAGACCCAAATGTAGTTCTAGTGCATGTGTGCATTATTTTCCCTAGGTGCTCTTTTACCAGTCACACTTTGTGAAGTAACGAGTAATAACTAGATGTATAAAAATGTAATAGAATGTGTGCATGGAAACAATAGACTCCTCTCCTATCAAGTGTGATTTAGATGAACCAACCTTGTCCTATGTGATGGAGCTAATGGATGTAAATGATCTCCAAATGGATGTAACTCTAGGTGGATGATAGTAGTGACTAGTGTTTGGTCCCTCATCATGGTCTCATAACTTTATATATATATGGATTTCTTGATATAATTTTGTAATTAACCCCAAAATGTCTAACCAATAAAAATACAAGAAGCTAAAATGGCTAGAAAGTGCCCAAAATGTGATGGGAAAGTTTAAAAGGATTGGGGTGCCCCTGTGGGAAAAGAGAATCCATGGGCACCCAATACTAGCTTGAGTGCCCCAATCAAAGCTAAAATGATGTAAAATGAAGAAATATGATTAGGAATGTGAGTGCAAGAGGTTGGGAATGAATAAAGAAAATAAAGTAAGATTTCCAAAGGATGGGGGTTAATTAGTTAAGTATGAGACCAGGATTAAATAATGTCTAAAGTGCATTAATTTGTGACTACACCAACCATAACTATAACATGAATATTTTTTTTTTTTTACCTTTCCATGCCATATTTTTGTAAAGAGAAACCTGTAATTCCATTTTATGTACTGAGCATGTTCTCGATGTGTTGTCCACTTTTTCCACTTAAAGAGATATAATTGTATCTGTTATACACTTTATGCTTAGAAGAATGCCAATTGGTGTGCATTGGTCTCCCAAGGAATGAAACAACCATAGATCATTGTAATAATTATTAGGGGTGTGAAATTCAATGAACCATTTTTCATCCCTTCTTTCCCAATCATCTGCACCATCAAAAATGGAATTTCCTTATACGAGGTAGTGGTAATAAGAGCCATTTTTTTGTTACAAGTTTTGACAAAATTATCATTTTTATAAAATTAATAAGTTGTGATAACGTGCAACTTCCCATTTTAAAATCTATTCTTTTTCTATGATTGCATCTACCCATGATAAATTTGTTTGTTTATATTGAATGGGTAGATGCCCATTCTCATGTGATATAATTGTTTGTTTGTATTGAATGGGCCGATGCCCATTCTCATGTAAGACTTAATAATAGAAGGAAAGATGGCCATTTATGTTACTTTTACTCTGTCTAATTTGCAAGTTTTGGAGTTTCAACAAGATTTGAAGAAAATTTTTATGTTACTTTTACTCTCTCCACTTTATTTTTCATCCTTTCCGCTTTAAAAGGGAAGATTCCCATTCTCACATATAACTAATAGAAAAATAATAGAGATAAATCTACTCATTCTCATGTATAACTAATATAAATCTCATATATATCTAATTTAATAGAAGAATAATATAGATAAATTTAAGCTCAACATATTATATTTACTTTATTTTAACATGGGAAGGTACTTTGTTTTAGAATGGGAATTTGTGCATTGTGACAACCTTTATAGAAGTTGTGCACATTTATAATGGGAAAAATCCCATTCTCATACAAACAAATATTATTTTTTTGTAATAAAAGAATTTTATTATAATAACACCCCCTCCTAAAATTTTATTTTCCTTGCACCCCCTCCTGAATGGTTAACTACATAGACAAAATGAGAAATCATTCAATGTAGGTGAATCATCACACACACACACACACACACACACACACACACACACACACACACACACACACACACATATCTACATTTTTATACGGTTAATATGATCATAGTAAATTTTATCTATATTCTTCTTATGTGTTTCAATTTTTTGTATGTCTATTCTTATTCTGTGATTTGAATTATTTTATCTCTACTCTATTTAATTGTTTATAATTGTATCATATTGGTGCAAATATCCCTAGCCAAGATAAGTTCTACACTACATACCCTTTAGAGGGATCAAGCCTTATGTAGTTCTCATCATATTGAAGACCGATGTTTATCAAGGTAGTAATAGAAGTGAATCATTTAATTTGAAGATAAAGTGAAGCATCAAGGTACTAATAAAAGTGAATAATTTTATCCTAAAGATGTGATTCATGCACATAATGGTCTTTCATTACCAAACATTAGCATAAATCACATATTCAAGATTAAATGATAAAATTCGTTGTGACTTCTAATTGAATATTCCTTGTTGAAGAAATGATTAGGTACTCATGTTTTCCTACACCCCATCTTGAAACTTGCACAAAATGGGAAATCATTCAATGCATATCTCAATGCATAACTCAAGTTATTGTTTATAATTGTATCATTTTGGTTGGAGTAATAGATTCAAGAATATTAGATGTTTAGAATGGGAATATTATGCTCTACATACCCTCGAGAGGGATCAATCCTTATATAGTTCTCATCTTTATATATATATATATATATATATATATATATATATATATATATATATATATCCATTCACATTTAGGAAACATAAAATAAGAATAGATATTTTAAATGGGTATATGCCCATTCTCATATAAGAATTATAGAATAGAATTGGAAGATGTGCATTGTGACAGTTTCAACAAGATTTAAAGAAAATGTTTATGCTACTTTTACTCTCTCCACTTTATTTGTTCATCCTTCCTAATTTAAAAGGGAAGATGCCCATTCTCACATATAACTAATAGAAAAAGAATAGAGATAAATCTTCTCATTCTCATGTATAACTAATATAAATCTCATATATATCTAATTTAATAGAAGAAGAATAGAGATAAATTTAAGCTCAACATATTATATTTACTTTCTTTTAACATGGGAAGGTACTTTATTTTAGAATGGGAAGTTGTGCATTGTGACAACCTTTATAGAAGTTGTGCACGTTTATAATGGTCAAAAGCCCATTCTCATACAAAAAAACATTGTTTATTTTGTAATAATTAATAATTGTATTATACTAGCACCCCCTCCTAAATGGTTAACTACAAAAAAATGGGAAATCATTCAATGCAGGTGAATCATCTCCATATATATAATTATCTATATTTTTATATGGTTAATATGATCATAGAAAATTTTATCTATATTCTTCTTATGTGATTCAAATTATTTTTATGTATATTCTTCTTCTGTGATTCAAATTATTTTATCTCTAATTTATTTAATTATTTATAATTGTATCATATTGGCTAGACTATCCCTAGCTGAGCCAAGTGCTACACTACATACCCTCTAGAGGGATCAAGCCTTATGTAGTTCTCATCATATTGAAGACTGATGTTTATCAAGGTAGTAATAGAAGTGAAGCATTTCATTCTAAAGACAAAGTGAAGCATCAAGGTAGTAATAGAAGTGAAGCATTTCATCCCGAAGATGTGATTCATGCACATAATGGTCTTTCATTACCAAACATCAACATGAATCACATATTCAAGATTAAATGATAAAATTCCATTGTGACTACTAGTTGAATATTCCTTGTTGAAGAAATGATTAGGTACTCATGTTTTCCTACACCCCATCCTGAAACTTGCACAAAATGGGAAATCATTCAATGCATAGCTCAATTTCTTGTTTATAATTATATCGTTTTGGTTGGAGTAATAGATTCAAGAATAATATATGTTTAGAATGGGCATATTATGCTCTACATACCCTCGAGAGGGATCAAGCCTTATGTAGTTCTCATCTTACAATATATATAGATATATATCCATTCACATTTAGGAAACATAGAAGAAGAATAGATATTTTGAATGGGCATATGCCCATTCTCATATAAGAATTATAGAATAGAATTGGAAGATGTGCATTGTGATAGTTTCAACAAGATTTGAAGAAAATGTTTATGCTACTTTTACTCTCTCTACTTTATTTGTTCATCTTTTTTTCTTTAAAAGGGAAGATGCCCATTCTCATACATAACTAATAGAATAATAATAGAGACAAGTTTTCTCATTCTCATGTATAACTAATAGAAATATCTTATATATCTAATAGAAGAAGATTATATATAACTTTAAGTTCAACATATTATATTTATTTTTACTTTAACATGGGGAGGAATGGAAAGTTGTGTATTGTGACAACATTTATAGAAGTTATGCACGTCTATAAACGAACAAGCCCATTCTCATATAAACAAACAATGTTTGTTTTGAAGTAATTAGTAATTCTATTATACTAGATGGACTATCCCTGACAGAGCCAAGTTGTGGACTACATACCCCGAGAGGGATCAAGGATTTTAAAGTTCTCATCTCAATATATATATATCCATTCTCATGTAGTGTTTTTATATAACTATTAAATTAAGAATAGAGATAAATTTAATTTAAGTTTAATTCGTAATTTTTTAAAGTTATAGATTGGGTAAGTGCAGTGAATAATTTAACTTTGTTTAGAATGGGAAGATGCACTTTCTGATATAAGTATCATGGAAGAAAAAGAATAGAATTTAGAGGTATTAAAATGAATGTAATTAATTTCTAATTTTTATTAATTACAAACAAAGAATAGAGACTAATAGAAGAATAATAAAGATAGAATATGAAATATTACTTTGTAGAAGAATATATTTACAATGGAGTTACAAACTTATATATTGTCTCATAAGTTTAGTAATTTTCCAATTTACATACATACCCGTGAGAGGGATCAAACCTTATATAGTTCTATTATTTTGTTTATAATTATATCATTTTGGATGGACTAACCTTGGTGGAGCCAAGTATTGGCACCGCCAAGTGTTACACTACATACCCACGAGAGGGATCAAGCCTTATGTAGTTCTATTATTTTGTTTATAATTATATCATTTTGGTTGGAATATCCTTGGTGGAGCCAAGTGCTAGCACTGCCAAGTGTTGTACTACATACCCATGAGAGGGATCAAGTCTTATGTAGTTTTATTATTTTGTTTATAATTGTATCATTTTTGTTTGACTAACCTTGATGGAGCTAAGTGTTGCAATACATACCCGCGAGAGGGATCAAGCCTTATGTATTTCTATTATTTTATTTATAATTGTATTTTTAGGACTAGAATAACCTTGGTGGTGCCAAGTGTTGGCACCGCCAAGTGCTACACTACATACCCGTGAGAGGGATAAAGCCTTATGTAGTTCTATTATTTTGTTTATAATTGTATCAATTTGGTTAGACTAACCTTGGTGGATAAAAGTGTTGGCACCATCAAATACTTCTCTACATACTTGTGAGAGGATCAAGCCTTATGTAGTTCTATTATTTTGTTTATAATTGTATCGTTTTGGCTGGACTAACCTTGGTGGAGCTAAGTGTTGGCACCACCAAGTGCTACACTACATAACCTCAAGAGGGATCAAGCCTTATGTAGTTCTATTATTTATTTTTTAGAATGGGTGGGAAATATTGAACTCAATCATTTTAGCTAGACTAAGAATTGCATCTCTTTGTTTATATTTGTCTCATTTTGGCTGCTATTATTTTGTTTTAGAATCAAAAGATGCCCATTCTCATATTATGTAGTTATATTATTTTGTTTTAGAATGGGTCAATGCCTATTCTCTGCCCATTATCATATAGGAATCATTAAAATATATTGTTTACCACCATGACATCTTCCCATCCTCATATTATGTAGTTCTATTATTTTGTTTTAGAATGGGTAGATGCCCATTCTCATCCCATTCTTAATTAAAATATATTGTTTCTCATATTATATATTTAACACCGTTTATTTATTAATTAAAGGTAATTGTTTTAAAACATGTCTTTGACTGCTCATTGGAGGGAATTATTTACCACTGTTTATTTATTAATTAAAGGTAATTATTTTAAAACATGTCTTTGACCACTTGTTGGAGGGAAAGTGAGATCATGTTTTTGATTTGTAATTATTAATAATTGTATTATGCTAGCTGACCTATCCCTAAGCAGAGCCAAGTGTATACCTTTGAGAGGGATTAAGCCTTATGTAGTTCTTAGTTCTCATCTTGCAATTTACACACACACACCCATTCAAAATTAGAAAACATAGAAGAATAATAGATATTTTGAATGGGCATATGATGATTCTCATATAAGAATTATAGAAGATAAAATGGGAAAAATATATAGGATGTGAAGTTGTGCATTTTGACAATAACATTTTTTTTATTTTTTAATTATTAAAATTTTTACTATATTAGATAGACTATCCCTGGCAGAGGCAAGTGCTACACTACATACCCTCGAGAGGGATCAAGCTTTATGTAGTTCTCATCTTACTATATATATATATTTATAATATTTAGAATGGGTTTTGAGAATGGGTTAATATGCTAATGTTTAAATTTATATTTGTTCTAGACCATTCCATCGAGACCACCATATATATATATATATATATATAATTCTTAGAACTAGGTTTTGAGAATGGGTTAAATGTTTAAATTTATATTTGTTCTTGACCATGACATAGTGAGACCACCATGAAAATATATTGTTTACCACCATTTACTTATAAATGAAAATAACCTAAAACATGGTTATGCTAATAAAGATGATGATGATTTATACATGTGATTGGAATATAACAAGATCAATAATTTAGCTAATTTAACAAAACATAGAAACTTAAGATAAGTAATTATAGGGCTAAAAATAAATTTGACGTTCAAAGATAAAAATTAGCAATGACCAAAAAGGAAAAACGAACAGAGAAAACTACAAAATGCATATTAAATTTACTGAAAAAGACCACAAAAGAACTAAGAATCCAGATTAATTTCCATCAGAAATATTGATTGGGTATTCTTTGACATTAGAAAATGAGAAGGAAGAACCCATAGAGCTACCCTAAGTAGCCATACGATGGTGACCACTACTAGTAGTGGAAACATTTAACAAGAATGTGTAGGTGGGAAGCAACACCTCTCACAATACAAAAACACTAGTAGACTTAGGGAAGATATGAACATGAATCTCTATTAAATCAATGTTAGGAATATGGAGAGGTGGTGGGTCTGGGGATGTACAAAATTCTAAGACAACTTGCATGAAGTGGGTGACTCCTAGTTCCTCTCCGCCAAAGGTTTAACCAAAGAACAATAGATCCAAAAAAATTCACGTCGGGACTAACGAACAAAGACAAAGTATTGAGATTACAATTCTCACTTTCTTCATCCAAACCAATCCTATGAGAGGGAAAGATAAAAAAATTAATCCTAATAATTTCTAATTTGTTACAGCTAACCAGAAACAAATTTGAAACAAACACCAACAAAATATCGAGTTAACCCAAGCTCTTTTGGAATCAAAGAGATAGGTGTCACCCAAAACATGTTATAGGTGTCACCCAAAACATGTTAAATGGATTCACATATATACACAAAATTAAGCTTGAAAACCTTCTTGATACGTGACCAAGAAATGGAACCGAAGAAGGCCATTCTTATATGTGGCTTCATAGAAAAATGACAAGAAGAGAGGGAACCACCATGATGATAGAAATAGTAGGTAGAGGAGTCTAAATGTTGAATGAGGGTGAGGAAGGCTACTTAAAATCAAACCACATGATCCAAGGCCAAAATTAATTACTCCTCATTGAAGTGGCTATCACTATTATTAAATAATTACATGCATCCCTTCCCAATTCTCAAAGATTGTAGATGAAGGATCCTCTAGGATTTATAGCCGCCGACTCCAACTATTTTCCATGTATGATCCTAAATACAATGCACATTAGCCAATGTCATTGACCATTTAATATACACCAACACAAAGCCATTAAGCATTTAATTTAAGCCAACCCAATCTTTGACATGATGGGTTATAATTGCTCCCTTTTTCACAAGTTAATATTAATTTTCCATGTATTTATGTTTACTAAAACATGGCTATGATAATGCTTGATTTTTTTTTTTACAATGACATAGCATGATAACCATGCAATTATATTGTTTACAACCATTTATTTATTACTTGAAGGTGATTGTAAATTGGTGAGATTAATGACATTTAATCTCTGAAATTTAGAGATATTAATGGTAGTTAATGTTTTCGACAACAATAGAGTTCTTGTGAATGGGAAGCTTTACCACGATGCTATTACATGAGAGAATGTTTTTTTATTGTTGTTTATTATTTGAATTTGCATAGAGGTTTTTTTATATGAGAATTGGCATATGCCCATTCTAAACGTTCAAATGAAAGCAATTATTTAAAAAAAAATCATACCTCTATAAAGTCTGTGAGAAGGTTATGAGCATGTGCAACTTCCAATTCAATACAAGACATAATTTTTTTTATATGAGAATTGGCATATGCCCATTCTAAGCATTCAAATGCAAGTAATTTTTTAAAAATGTTATTTTTGTATTATTTATTTTTCAATATTCTAATACCTCTCTAAAACATTTTTAATGGGTCTAAACATTAAGATATTAAAGCATTAAAATTTTAAAGCATGGTTGGTAAAGTACATTATAAAAATATTGTACTATTTATTTTTTAGTATTATAATACCTTTCGAGAAAAAACTAAATGGGTCTAAAAAAATATAGCATATTAAATCATTAAAGCATGGTTGGTAATTTTTTTATAAAATATGGGTCTCATGTTATGTTTCATATCACTTCATATTTTAAAAATGATTTTTGACTATGAATGAAATTAGTATCATTACGACACTTGTTTACAATTGTATTATTTTGGTTGGACTAACCCTAGCAGAGCTGAGTTTTGGATTTGCCAAGTGCTACACTACATACCCTCGAGGGGGATAAAACCTTATGTAGTTCTATTTTTTTTTAAGGAATGGGCACTTGTCAGGTTTTGTTTTAGGAATGGGCATCTTGGCTCCCCAAAGTGATGCAAAACATACCCTTGGGAAGATGCCCATTTATGTATTATGTAGTTGTATTAATTTGTTTTAGAAATGGTAGATGCCCATTCTCTGCCCATTCTCATATAGGAGTATTTAACATATATTGTTTAATACCATGACATATCAATACCAACATGTAAATGTATTGTTTACAACTGTGCATTTATTAATTAAAGGAAATTGTTTTAAAACAAGTCTTGGACTGCTCGTAATAATGAAGAAAAGCATTAGCCCATTCTCTAGACATTTTAACATTTTGTTTTTACCATGTTTTTGGTCAGTTGCATTGGACTAAATCTATTTAGAAATATGGGCATTTGTCCATCCTTGAAAAAATAAACATTTACTCTTGGGTTGTTCCCATTTTGCATGGAAGGAGGACCATTGCAATGGAAAAGGGACTGTACGCACCTAAATTTACACGTGCTAAATTTTTAGAAAACAGTTACCAAAGGTCCCAGTGATGATTCATGTATTTTACAAAGGTGTTCGAGCTCCTAAACCTCTTTAGAGCTTATATTTATAGCCTAGTTTTCCCTACTTATCCATTCCCTATTTTTGTGCGTTTCCCGCACTGCATTCGCCTTTAGTTGTAAAACCGTCACCTTTCTGGGTGATGGTCCCTGTAATTGTCACCTAGAGAGGGTGGAAATATTGTAACCACGATCGGGCATGGTGGTAGTCCTATAACTTCTTCCTTGCACATGGCGGTGGTCCTGTGCGCATTTTCCTTAAGTTTCAACCCCGAGAATCGACGCGTGATTTCTTAACTTAAGTTCACTTTTAGATCACGTTTCTTAATCATTTTATCTTATTTTAAGATTGAGTGACTTGTGGAAATCTCCTCTTCCACTTATAATTTTTAATTAACTGTTTAAACTTCCCCTTCATGTGTTGATGTGGCACCCCATGGATACCAAGTGTGATAGTGCACAACCCAACCAACCTTCTATAAAACCATCGCTTCTTCTGAAGAAAATGGGCCAGAGATCATTTTGTGTATTCTTGTATTGTTGAGCTGCCACATTCTTGTTGGAAATTACATTGCAAGATCTATTCACTTGTGTTACCTCTTTTCCACTTGCATTGCTACCGGACTAGCATTAAGTTGCCATTACTCTAGCACCTTCTCACTGTTGCTTCTACTGCATTCCCAATCCCTTAGACTCATTTGAACACATGATATTGAAAAGACAAGCTAATGGGACAAAACATAACACAATTATTTGCCACTTTTGTGTATTTCAAATTTGGGGTTAATGTTAGTTTTCTTCATTTCTTCATATTATTATTTATGAATCATATGCATATATATATATATATATATATATATATATATAGTAGAAGAAGTTAATTTATTTATTGCAAATATTCAATTTCAAAGAAGCTTTACATCTTCCATAGAAGTTTCTGTTGATAGATTCTTCCTTCCCTATCCCTGTGGATTTGGAGGGAAGTATATCTGGAGGAATCTTTCTATGCATAGAGATAATAAATTTTTCATATATTGTGGTTTCCCTTATATTCTCACAGATTCTATCGGGAGGTTATAGGGGAAGAAAATATTATGAAGCTTTCAATCTTCCCTGTATTTGAGATAGGAGAGGATTTAACAAATCCACAATTACTTATTGGAAAAAGGATTTGTTTAATTAAATTAGATTAAATACACTATTGCATAGAAAAATAACTACATCTAGTTATTTTCTTGTTTAGATTTATTAATTAGATTAGAATATTTCATTTCTTCATTTATTCTAAATTCCAGAATAGTAAAAAAACATTTATTTTATTAGAGTAGTTACTTTATATTGTTTTATTTCATTTATATCTTGAAAATACCAAAAACATAGAATAATTTTAATTCAATTAGATTAGTTGTTATTTGCTTGATTAAAATAAATCATTGCAATACATGACCATTAATTGTCCTAAAAAATAATGCACGTATGAAAGTTATCAATGGGTACCACAACTGAATGATCCTGAGATACTGACGAACATAGATACAAGAAAACCGTACTCTTGTCCATAGAACATCGAAATGAAATACTGAGAGAATTAAACAATTAAATGTTTTTAACATCGCGAGTTGAAAAGGAATATGAATACTAGACTTCCCATGGTAATAGATTTTAAACACATATGACCATATACGGACCTCAACCACCGAGAGTTTACAGTTGTGATCCATGGTTTCGTTAACCGCAAGGACCCGAAGACCAGTTGAAACTTGACACAGGATTATACTCATTAGTAATTAGGTCATCCCCTCTCCTACCAGACATCATCACACAGTTGAATGTTCTAAACGAAGAGGCTCATTGAGACCTCACATTTTAGATCACTCCAACTAACTCGAAAATAGAGCTAGTGGAACCATGCTTCTCTCATTCACTCCATGACCTTGTGTGGAAATCACTACAAAGCATCCATTGGTTTTCCAAGTATCCACAACCATTAGAAATGATTTTCATGGAGCTTGAAATTTATTAGAGTCTTCTTGTGGCCATTCTTTCAAATCCATCCATTAGACCCAATCAAGTTAGTGAGGATTTACTTGCCCTTGACGAACATATCCCGATATTGCGCGTTGAGGACATTTTCCACCTTGATAGCTTGTTTGCCCCAATTATATGTATATTTTTCCAAATACACCATATTATCTATATTTTTCTATCCATAGCCATCCACATCTTCTACATCGGCTGTCCCGACATGATCTTGGGAGGTTGAGTGCGGTTGAAGGTCGCATGTCAATTTTCATCCATACAAATTGGTGAACCTGACATGAATAACTAGCCAATTTTAATTTCCCTTTCTTTCATCTATATTCCCTCTCTCAAATTATTACGTCAGGTATTCATATGCCCCTCGAATATGTTGGGAAAGATGAATATGGCTGGCCAATTTTTATTCTCGAGGCATATTAATATCAAATGGGTAGGCAACACCAGTCGTCCTCACTATCCGGGTAGGCAGAGAACTACTCAACTAACCTACGTACCTCTCAAACTCATCCTTAAGGGACCAACCATGGCTCCTCAGTCAGGATTGAGGAGATTGATCAACTTACACATGGAAAACAACCTCAAATTTCAAGTTCTAATAATATGAAATTCACTTGATATTCAAGCTCATCTCCTCAGGTTTTGTTCAGACCACAAATTAGTATGTAGTTTGATCAACTCTCATTACTAGATGAGGAGTATTTAGTACATTATACCTGAAGTGAGAAACACTTCCAAAACATGAATCAACCTCTAGATAGGATGTAAGGAAATTTTGATATCTTACTTGAATAACATATCTACCGCTCCTATAATAGAAACCATTCCTAATGAGGGTGGAAAAACAACAACAAACAATTCATAGAAGGATATCACACTCCTTTGTAACCTAACAAGGTTAAATAACATTTTCTAAAACAAAACACCATGCCATCATTAGGTGAGTTCATCTCGACATTGGTGGATAAGATTAGAGAATTGGAACTTACGTAAGCTACTCATGTTTCATATTCTGTTGGGAAAGGAAGGATTCTCCATCATCCGTAGAACTATGTCCAAGTTCCTACTTGTACTAGATCCTTCGGTTTACATAGGATTTCCTAAACCCAAGGGTCTTCTCACTAGATCAGGCACCTTGGGTATGCCCCCTCATGCCATGTACAAATACCATCAATAGGAACTAACCGGAAGTGTATTTTCAAATGCCATCCCAACTATAAATTTAATGTTCCTTGGATTTTTGCTTCCAACTCAATACCAATGTAACACTCCCAGTATCTCGCATAGATTTTATAAATCATTGCATGGGGACATATACTCTTTTACTAGCCCATATGGTCAGCCACAAGGGATGCCATATGTCTCCATAAATGATTACACTACACCATATAAATAGAAAATTCCACCTCCACCTCCCCAACAAGGCTCATTAATGGTTGAGTCTTACGCATTCGATACTTACTCTAAATATCTTAAAGAGCCCCTCAACTTCACCATATGGAGTGTTATGCTCCCAAGACCCCTACTAGACCTTCCTAAATTCAAAGGGGAGGGAGATCCAAATGCACACATCAAAGCACATGTAACCACAATTCAAGATTTTCTCCCATGAGATTTAGTCATAGAAAAGATCTTCCCTAAGACTCTTGAAGGAATCAATCTCAATTGGTATTATAGGATACCTAAAGCCTCAATACATTATTTTAAACAAATCATATCTGAATTCATAAAATATTTTGACATGAATCAGTTACTAAGAACCAAAATTAGGGAATTCCTACATATAAAGCAAGAACACAATGATCTTTTTACGTATTTCATTCAGAGATGGTGACGAGTCCTATAATCTTGTAAAGTACTCCCAACATGGATAAGAAAGAGCTCGAAATCTATTCCTTCATTCTCTAAATCGGGAAAAAAGGAAGAAGTCAAGAAATTCCCTCTAAGGAGTTACAAAGATGTATTGGAAGGTTCTCTCTGCATGGATAAGGTGGAAATAGACATTGGTCAAAATACCTATGACCTGAATGAGATATTGATCACTCCCAATTAGGATAATTCAAGTTACCCCAACAACGTAAACAATAAGCAAGGACCTAAGAACCTAAAAAAATATTGTGGTATGAAAACCAATGGTGTTACTAATCAAACAAAGAAATGAAATGCTATTAACACCTCTAACACAAATAATGTCAATAACAACAAAAAGGTAACAATCATAGGAGTAAAAATTTCTCCTACGATCATAACCATGGATTTCAATCATCCCCTTCCAGAATAAATACAAGTTCGGGAAAAGGCCTAACTAGTACCCAAACGGGTACCGAAAACAATACCAAAATAAAGGGCAACAACCTTGAACTTCAATTACAATAAGCGATAATTGAATAACAATCGAACTTTGGATTGCAAAAAAACATGAACCAAAGGCCTTGGGATTATGATCTTGACCCGTATTGCGGCTTCCATAGGGTCTGAGGATATGATGATAAAACATGTCACGACTGTAATAAATTTATTCAATGTCTACTAGAGGACCAACTATAGCTCTTTGTTGATATGTTTTTAGCATGGGGCATGTATCCCAAAAAACACCACTAATGATCTTTAATGATGCCCTTCCAATACGTTCTAACAATGGTAAGTTGGACACTAAGAAAAAACAAGGGTAACCTGGTGGGAAATAATGATCGTGAAGTTTTGAATTCATCAAACCAATTTGTGGCACCTCCATTGGATATTCAACAACAAACTAAGATCATAGGTCTATTAGAGCTAGAAACTCTACCCCAAATCAACACCTCTATAAGAACATAAGACTATTCTTCACATCCCATTCCCATTTATCTATTTATGTTAGATAAGGTTCCAACACTTTCGAAGCTGGTGGGGGCTTACAACTTTATCCCTGATTTCACAAAGACCTTTTCTCACATTTCCTTCTTGTATTTACCGAAGAACTCTCCAAATCCTAGAGCTTGTTTATTAGAAGCATTAGGTCTTGGACATTTGACCAATGTCACCCCTCCTCTAAAGGCACAAATAAATCACATAAAATTTGACGTACATCCTCATGCGCACCTGAAAGAGATGTCAATTTTATAATCAACATTAATAAGATGCCCACGAATGCTAAGTTAACACGTAGAGGTAATCCAGATCTATACCTATAGATTTGGATTTACAACAACTACGTGAAGCTTGAAATGATTGATGATGAGGCAATAATAAACATTTTCCCATTTTAATTTCTCTAGAAGTTAGGCTAGGGAGAAACTAATTTCTCTATAATGAGAAACACACTGAGAGGGTATGATAGCCTCAAGGAAACATCAATTGGAACTATAGTCTTGACAGATTACCCTCGGGACCAAGATAGTTCTTACAGAGTTTTATATTATAGATTGGGAAATTAATTGTAATATGATTCTCGACCCTCTTGGATACATCACATGAAGGAAATTCCTTCCACATTATTTCAAGAAGTCAAATTCCTACATTTGGGGAAATTCTTTGTTACACATGGTGATCGAAAACCCTTTGACATTCAACTAGCTAACCCGGAGAAGAAACCTAAGGTGCATTATGAATTTGAGATCCCTACAAACCAATTGAACAAACCCACGAGTTCGATAACAAAGACAAAACTAATTACCATAATGGAATTAGAAACTACCAATTTTATCAAAGGAATTCTTTGTAGTTAAATATGAAACTACTATTGTTGATATGGTGTCAACAAAAACCATAACAAAGATTGTCGAGTTGTTGGAGATTGATTTACCCATTCTCCTTCCATTCGATTCCATGGGCATACGACATGTTATGGGACTTGGCTCTCTTCCAACTAAAGGGATTTACATGGTTAAATTCTCAGAAGCAAGGGAAGAAGATAGAAAAATCAATCCAACATCAATCTTCCCAAGAAACTATTGGACTCTTAATTTTGATGGAGAAAAATGTCACTTTGGCATTGGGGCAGGTGTGATCCTCACTTCTCCTGAGGGGAAGGTCATGCATTTTCCTTCAAGCTATATTTTAAATGTAAAAACAATGGTGTAGAGTATGAGGCTCTTCTTCTTGGTCTCATGTTAGAAAAAAACATTAGCATTTGTAATATTAGAGTGTTGGGTGATTCACAGTTAGTCACTAATAAGGTTTTAAAAGTATATGAGACTAGGGTGGAACACTTACAACTCTATAAAATTGTTGTACTTAAATTAACTAAATATTTTAACTTCATTTTAATCTAAGCCATCCCACATGAACAAAAATATCTTGTTGACTTGATAGCTACTTTTGTTTCCAACTTTTACCCTAGTAAACAATTAGAAGATACCAACTTCACAGTTTTAGTTCGCACTGAACCCTTAGTTTGTAAAATGCCAACAAATCTAATCTTGGCATATGTTGAGGTTGAGAATGATATTGCTACCCTAGATTATTCAGAAAATGATGAGGACATCTTGGGGTACCTTAACGCTTATACATATTTACACCCCGCACTAAATAAGAGAGGATTTTCTCTCATTCCTCACTCTTCCTCCTATTTTGGAGATCACACGATGGACCCTTCCTCTTTGGAATGCCTTGAGATTTGTGAGATAAAAGAGGAACATGAGTTAGAACTAACTCTGGCCCCACCTGAGTTTTAAGAGGGTAATGCCTCTTTAATTGAAGGATGATCGATATCAATATCGTAACAAAGGAGGACCCAACATTTTTAAAGTTAGGTTCTTCACTAACTCATGAAGAATTGGAAATACACACAAAAATTCTTAATAACATTCAAAATCATTTACATTGAGTTACAAATAAATGACATGAATCGCTCCTCATATTGCAGTTCAAAACCTCATGACCAAATATGATGCCAAGCCCATCAAATCAAAATCAAGACATATGAAACCAAAGGTGGCACTTATGGTTAAAGTGGAAGTTATGAAATTCCTACATGGGGATTCATCAAACCCATTGATTACTCAATTTGGGTATCTAACATGGTTACTTTTTCTTAAAAATAACGGAAAATTTGGATTTTTATTGACTTTTGGGATATAATTAAATTATGTCCCAAAGATGATTTCCACGACCATCCATCGATGTTATCTTTGATGCAACAATAGGTAATGAGATATTTTCCCTTATGGATGGATTTTATGGGTATAATCAAATTACGATCTCCAAGGAAGATCAAACAAATATGACCTTTATTACTCCTTAGCAAACTTATTGTTATGAAGTCATGTCGTTCATTCTCAAGAACACAGTTCCATTTACCAATAGAAACAACTTACATATTCCATGATCTTATTCACAAGATTATGGAATTGTAAATTGACTATCTTCTTACTAAGGAAATTTATCACCGTGATCGACCGAGGTTCTTCGCATCATCCTCTCTCATCTTATTGAATACGTCGTTACATTGAATCCATAAAAATACATGTTTGGTGTAACAAGAGGGAAATTACTGGGATACATCATCTCTTCATGAGGGATCAATGTAGATCCAACAAAAATATGAGAAGTTCTAGAAATAATCCCACCATTAGAGGAGTCGGGAATTAGGCCCTTTATTAGAAATTTTGGTGCAATCTGAAGGTTTATTCCTAATTTAGCCTTTGTTATTCATCCGATAAATAATTTATTAAAGATGGATTGTTGCAACATCTAGATGGATGAGTTTCATGAGGCATTTGAATCATTCAAATGATTACTTCTATTACCTCCCACACTCATTCCTCCCAAATAAGATGGCCCTCTCATTTTATATTCATGAGATACCGATGTCTCATTATCCTACATGCTAGAAACAGAAGATGATGATAAACGTGAGAGTATAGTTTACTTCATCATTTTATATGTTTCTTGACTATTAGAAATGCTATATTAAGGAAGAGAAATAAGTCTTTCTATAGTATTTGCAAAAAGTGGTTAAGGAATTACATGCTTAACCAAGAAACGAGGTTCATTGTCAAGACATATCACTTAGAAACATTTCTAACACAAGGTTCTTTATCTAAGAAAGATGGGTGCTTAATGAATGTAATGGGTGAGTTTGAATTAAAGTTCATTAACCAAAATTCTGTCAAAGGACAAATCATCATAGACTGTTTAGATGACAACCCATTAGATGGAGGGGATATAGTTGACTTGAATTTCTCGATGAATGCGTATAATACATTGAAACCAATCCTCCCATTTCTATGTGCCCATGGTATTATCATATTATTAATTTTATTATGGACCACACATACCTCGAGGGAAAAAAATTCACAACAGAGAAGATGGATACACATTATAGACACCAACTACATAATAATAGAATAAGTTATCTATCATAGAGATTTTGACGGAATGCTCGTAAAGTGTGTTGATGAGGAATAATCCAAAAAATATCCTTTATGAATCCCAAAACAAGGTATGTAGAGGTAATTTTGGAGGATATGCTACTCGCTAGGAAGATACATCATATGGGATATTTTTGGCTTGATTTGAAGCATGATGTAGTGCAATACGTGTGCAAGTGCCACAAGTGACAAGATTTCTCTCGAGAGATCCACATACCTAGCCAGGATATGCAACCCATCATGAAACCATGGCCCTTTTCTAATTGGGGTCTATATTTTATTGGAAAGTTCTCTCCCTCGTCAATAGATGACCACGATTTCATAATTATGGCCACTTAATACTTCACAAAGTGGGTAGAGGCCATCTTCTTACCACCATCCCAGATGTGTAATTGCAAAGTTCATTTTGAACCTAACTATTTGTAGGTATGGGGTCCCACAATTCATTATCATTGATAATGGCACTTCATTCAAGAATGAAGAAGTGTGGGAGTTATGTGAAAATTTCAATATAAAGCACCAAACGGTGTTTGACGAAAAAAAATGGGCTAAGTGTTGGGCACACAAATATAGGGGGTTGGAAGAGTGCGCAACGCTATAATATGGCTTAAGCACCCAGGATCAAGACTTAGGCGTGTCTCTTGTTAAGGTTGTTTTTGGAGTTAGCGTGTTGAGCACACCAAGATAGGAAGAATTATGGTCCACACAATCATATTTTGGGAACAAACATCAACCAAGCACCATGCATAGTTTAGGCTAATAATAGGATTTCTACTTAGAGTTAACTATAGGAAGTCTATTGTTAGAACACTTGCATATTTTGCATCCTTTTGTAAAGGTGCATGACTATTATTAGCATGTAGCCTATTTTGAGATAATGTATGGGTGGTGAAGAGAAATTCCCCACCCCTATATATATGTATTGATTTACACGGTTAAGGGAGAGTCAATTGTTATAGAGTTATGTTGTTGGTCTTATCACATGCATGACTCATGAAGATACCTTTATAATGTATGAAGCTTATGTGTTTTATAGTATTTAATACAATGGATCATATTGGCTGGATAATGGTGTTGGACATGACTGAAACTAGTTCTTGTGTGGTAAATTTTGTTATAGTCATTGTTTAGTTCATCCTTTATACATTCTAAGATCTAGATCTGGTTTATGCACTATGGAATGTTTACTATTGGTTCTAAATTTGACTATACATATGCACTATCATGCCAATATTATTTACAAGAAATTCTAAAGAGGGACCTAGTTTCTTTACGCACTTTGGGTGAAAACTCATCTCAGCCGAGTGATGTGACAACACGTGTGGGTCATTTATAGTGAATTCTAGGCTGCGTATATTGGTTCCATTATTAGGACCTCTTTTTCAGATGTTTTCAGGATGTTCCATGATGAAGACATACTTGGTTGACCTTGACAAGTGTTGAGGATTGGATAGTAGATCTAGAAGAGGAATACACCCGGATATTCAACACTAGATCTCGAGTTTGACGCACATGCATGGGTTGAGCAGAATCTGTATGACTGCTTATATGATAGCTTCTTTTCTATTTTCCCCATATATCTATATGAGTGGCTAGTTACTTATGTGTCTAAAAGGAATTTGAAGTTTCATATACTTGTTTAGACATAAGAATAATTTCAGGCCCTCTATGATGTTCAACTGATTTGGACGTGTGTTGTGGATACTTGTTTCCATGGTGTTCGAATAGCTATATTTTGGAATACTCAATCTCCACTTACTATTTTCTAAAGGTAGATGAGTCTCAATTTTTATGTTATCTAGGGAATCATATCTACATAGAATTCCACTTATGATTAAGGTCTTGATGGTAACCTTGACTTTGGAAGAGAAGAAGATGGCTAACTAAAATCCACCACATGTGGGGGAAAGAGAAGGTGTGGTGAAGGATAGAAAACCTAGCAGAGAGAGGAAAAGAGAATAAATGTGTCTTAATTTCAATGACGTGTGCGAGAGGGATTTAGAGAAGTAATGCGAGGTTGTAGAATAGATGGCGATGTGGAGAGAGATGGATCGTTAAGGATTTGGAGCTCGCATAGAGGACGTGGAGCCAAAGCATATGAAACTCCCCATTTTGTCAAACATGACAAGGAATCCTCATTGGCCTCTTATGAGAGCACACTAGTAGAGATGACATGGGACACATGAGCACATCTAGATCTACCTAACGACTTAGCCCTTGCACTTGGGTTTCTAGTTTCTAAGTACAACTAGTAGTTAGTAACTTAGTTTCGGTAGTAGAGTAGCAAGAGAAAAAGTTGACATATAAAAAGGTTTAAAAGTAAATCAAATAACAAGTGGGTAAGTGCACGACTTTGGGGGAAAAATGAGAAAAAACTCAAAAAAATGACAAAACGTGTATGCATTTTGCTAAAATGCGCTCACATTTTTTTGGTTTGGTAATTACCAAACCTATAATGCATACGTGTTTTAAAGAAGCCAAAAACATACGCATTTTAGAGAAGGAAAAATGCATACACATTTTAGAGAAGTCAAAACACGTACACATTTTGTATATTATGGACTATGTATGTGTATTTGGGTGTCTTATACTTACAAAAATAAATGTTTAAGTATAAGAAATAATATAAGGAATTAGGGTCACTTTAAGTATAAGAAATACATGTTTATCATTTCTTATACTTTTATTTTTTTAGTAAATATAAGGAATTAGGGTCCTTTGTGCATCGATGGAAGTGGTCTCGTAGCTCTAACAGTTATAATCTAGAAGATAGTTTTTCAAAATCTAATCTGGTCAGTACTTACTCATTTTTAGGATTTTAGCAAAGGACCTAAAAATTTCAGGGCATATATATTGTAGTTGGTCTTTGTTTTGGGAAATCATATAGTCATTTTTAGGTTTTTTGACCTTCTAAATTGGATTTTGGCCCTACCACTACTTGAATTGGTACCAATTTTTAAATTTGGTCCATAATTCACTTTAGTGACCATGAATCAACTCTATGATGCTTATCTACTTCTTACTAAAAAGATATCCTCACTTTGTATATAGAGGATTATTCCCTGAATGGGATTCATGTCCTATTTCAAAAATGAGGTGATTGTAATGTGCCTCCTCCTTAAGGTGTGATAACACTACTAGGTGTTGAATGAGTTTTTATGAATAATACCAAGTGAATTGCATCAAGTGAACTTAGATGATTGATCATTCTTATAAACATGGTGCTCCATATAAAGATCATCCCCTCACCTTTCCTAGCTCTAAAATCATCCTTTCATGGAATAAAATTCATGATTCTCATACATGTTTTTTCTCATATGTCTCTTATGGAGACAAATGATGCCTTAATACTTCACACATGATGGTCTTTGATACCTCAGTGACATGACTAGATCATTTTAGCTTGTTCAAGTGTGTTCAATTAGCTACATAATAGCCAAAAATGCCTTTTAGGCCTTCAGAGGAAGTAGTCTCTCATCAAAACTAAATGAGTCTATCCATCACCTTAGACACTATTCCCTAAACACTAAAACATGATGAATGATCTTATTAGGACTTTCCTTTGGGTGAGGTTTATGATTTAGGATTTAGGTTTTAGGTTTAGGGTTTAGGGTTTAGGTATAGGGTTTAGGACTCAAGGTTTAGAGTTTATGGTTTGAGGTTTAGTGTTTAAGGCTCATAGTTCAGATTTTAGGGTTTAGGGTTTAGGGTTCAAGACTTAAGGTTCATGGTTTAGGGTTTATGGTTTAGAGTTTATGTCTCAAAGTTAAGGGTTTAGGGTTTAGGATTTATGGTTTAGGGCTCAAGGTTCAGGGTTTATGGTTTAGGGATCGGGGTTAAGATTTTAGGGTTTATGACTCAAGGTTTAGGGTTTAGGGTTTAGGGATCAGGGTTGAGGGTTTAGGGCTCAGGGTTTAGTTTTTAGGGTTTAGGGTTGAGGTTTCAAGGTTTAGGGATTTGATTAGGGATTAGGGCCTAGAGTTTAGGGATTAGGGTTTATGGCTCAGGTTTATGTTTAGGGTTTATGGATTAGGGTTTAGCTTTTAGGGTTTAGGGTTTAGGGTTGAGAGTTTAGGATTTAGGGATAAAATTTTAGGGTTTAGGGCTTAGGTTTTATAGTATATAGTTTAGGGTTTAGGGCTTAGGGTTTAAGGAATATGGTTTATGGTTTAGGGTTTAGGGTTTAGGGTTTATGGTTTAAAGGTCAGGGTTCAAGCTTTAGGGAATAGGGTTTAGGGTTTAGGGTTTAAGGGTCAGGTTTGAGGGTTTAGGTGTTAGGGGTTATGGTTTAGGGCTCAGGGTTTAAGGCTCATGGATTAGGCTCACCCATTCACTCACTATAATGTTCTATGTCTTACCCATTCTTATAAGTATTGACAGAGAGTATTCAACTAAAAAGGGTTCATCTACTTTGTAGGCAGAACATTCAAGGGAGTCATCACAATTTGATGCCTTTCATCTACTGATATTTTAAAGGAGGGAAATTACAGATATCCAAGAACAATTTGGTACAAATAAATGTTACCCAATATAGAGCTATCTTCTTCTTCCCATTGCATGTGAACTATTTCACTCATTGTAATGTTCTGTGTCTTACCCATTCTTATTAGTATTGACAGAGAGTATTCAACTGAAAAGGGTTCATCAAATTTGTAGGAACAAAATTCAAAGAGATTCATCAAAATTTGATGTCTTTCATCTATTGATATTTTGAAGGAGGGAAATGCCCACCTCTCATAAACAAGGTAGTTGTAAAATCATACTTAATGATGGTTCTAGGCACAAGACTAGGAAATATGGTCCTAAGATATTCAAAAATATGAACTCACTCATGAGACCTACTAGAAATATATGAGGTTTAGGGGTTTAGCATTTAGGGCTCATGGTTCATGGTTTAGGGTTTAGGGTTTGGGACCTTTAGGATTTAACATTTAGGGCTTAAGGTTTATGGTTTATGGTTTAGGGCTCATGGATCAAGTTTAGGGTTTAGGTTTTAGAGTTACGGGTTTAAGGTTTAGGGGTTTATAGCTCAAGGATCTAGATTTAGGGTTTAGGGATCATAGCTCAGGGTTTAAGGTTTAAGGTTTAGGGCTCAAGGATAAGGGTGTAGGGTTCAAGGCTTAAGGTTTAGGGTTTATGGTTTAAGGATTAACGATTAGGGTTTATGGTTCATGGTTCATGGTTTATTGCTTAAGGTTTGGGGTTTAGAGTTATTGTTTTAAGGTTTAGGGGTTAGAGCTCGGGGCTCTAGATTTAGTGTTCAAGGTTTAGGTCTTAGGGCATTTAGGGTCTAGGGTTTAGGGTTTAGGGTTAAGGGTTTAGTGTTTAGGTTTAAGGGTTTAGGATTTAGTGTTTAGGGTTTAGGATTTATTATTTTAATTTTAGGGTTTAGGGTTTATAATTTAGGGTTTAGGTCTCATGGTTTAGTGTTTAGGATTTAGGGCTTAGGGCTTAGGCTTTAGGGTTTATGATTCAATGTTTAGGGTTTAGGGTTTAGGGTTTATGGGTTAGGGTTTAGGGTTTATGATTTAGTTTTCAGGGTTTAGGGTTTAACATTTAAGGCTCATGGTTCATGGTTTAGGGTTTAGGGCTTAAGGCTCAAGGTTTAGGATTTAGGGCTCATGGGTAAGGGTTGAATATTTAAGGATTAGGGCTTAGGGATTTAGGGTTTGATTTAGGGTTTAGGGATCATGGTTTAGGGTTTAGGGTTTTGATTGTAGAATTTAAATGCTAAAATATTTAGGTTGAATGTTGAAATCCTAAAAATTACCTATGTACTGACTAAATTATACTATAAAAACTATCTCCTACATCGTGACTAATGAAGTTGTGAGACTAGTTCCATAAGGTAAAGAGTGACCTTAATTTCTTATATTTACTGAAATAAATTTAAAGTATAAGAAATAATAAGAAGCTTATTATTTCTTATACTTAAACATTTATTTTTGTACATAGAAGCTTGCCAAAAGCATATACAATGTTTATACTATACAAAAACGTACACGTTATAGTGTGTACGTGTTATAATGTGTACGCGTTTTGTGTTTTCACTTTTTCTAAGCCATGCCTCAAGGCTTGGGATCTGGTTTGGATCCCCAAGCCTAAGGCATGGACTTACACAAACACAACAAACAATGTGTTTTTGCAGGAAAATGTAAAAAAATCCACTTCCTCCATGATAAATCAACATAAAACAATCGATTCATTTTAAAAAATTATACCACGACATAGATAAGAGTTTCTTCTTTCTAAAAATATAATTTTTCAAATTTTTTGACTAATATAAGGTTTCCATATTATTTATTTTCTAACTATGCCTTTTTATAGCTATTTTTTGAAGTTTAAATATGTCTATCTTTCATCGTGTATCTTTTTTTGGGTCATTGAAATTGAAAAAAATTATACTAGCACAAACTAGGCCTAATTCTATACATATTCCAAAAAAATTAAATTTTCTAAATTTTTTGAGGTAGTTAGGGGTGTGCGGTTGGAGCTCCGTTATTTTTCAAAACATAAAATTTCTGTACTAGAAAAATCATTAAAAAAATATTTTCTAAAAAAATTAAAAAAATTCTAGCACAAACTAGATGCTCCTAGCTATCTTTCTACCAAAGGGTTTTCAAAACTACTAAATGGTGCTCAAAAAATGGTGGGGCACAAAAGTCACTATATTATGTTTTTAAACAAAAATAGGAGAACTTGTTGGTATTTTAGTTATTTGACCCACTTAAACTTATCAATTTTCAATAAAATTTAGTAGCTTAGAAACTAGACTCAAAATGATACGATTCATGTTTACACAACATCTTCCAATTTTGAGTGTAACTATTTCAAAAAACTTCGTACAAGTTGAATTTTTTTATTTTTCAAAAAAATACGTCCACTTAAGACCCCCTTTTTCCCCCTAACTTGGTGCACTTACCCAAGTACATTTATGTCTGGGAAGACATCTTCCTTGTTATTTGGAGTCTGGTTCGAGGTACCTTTTCGGGTACATCGTCAACACTGAGTAACACATGTGTGTAAAACTTTGGACTCACTTTTGGGAGAAGTGCAAATTTATAGATTATGGGAGTTTAGTTTAGGACACCTTTGGTGGGACACAAGGTAGTGCATCCTCTGGTTCAATTCCTGTTACAAGGGGAGGATCAAGAGGTATATGTGGCTCAAGATCTAGTGGATCTTGAGGAGGAGGTAACACAAGAGGTTACGGATCCGGTGGGCATGTTCCTCACTAACCCCATAATATTTATATGGAGATGCCACTTCATCTCCCAGAGTATAGGGAATAGAATATGTTTTTGATCATGTCCATATGCATGAGATAATGTGGTGTGTGAAAGGAATTATAACTTTAGAGTGCAAGGTCAGTCAGTTTATAACTACGTTGCAAGGACATGCACACAACTAGTACAAGAAGTTTAACCACGATCCGAATTGTGTGGATTATATGGTGTTACGAGATATTTTCCTTAAATAATTTTATATCCCTAAGTTTGAGTATAAAAGTATAAGTGTCATCAACGATATTAAACAGGGAACTACTTAGAGTGTCTGGGAATATGATGCGTGTTTCAAAACACTTTGTCTAAATTATCTTATGACATCAATGCAAGTTTGAATGCACAGTGGTTTGTCAGAGGCCTGATCATGCCTTTTAAGAGGGAACTCTCACATAAGACTTATACAGACCCGCGCTAGGTGCTTGAGGTAGTTGGGAGCATAAATACTAGAGTGAGCCCATTCTTGGAAGCTCAGATTATATCAATGGAAAAATAGTCGGAGAAACTATCAGCCAATACAACACATGAGACACACACTGGAATTTTATGCACACATTGTGAAGTTGAGGGGCATACTAAGGATAATTATACTCATAGATTGGTGCAATCCTTATTATTGGATAGTGAGATATATAATGTATACCATAGTGCAATCTAAAGCTCATTATTGCAATACGTGATAAGAAATAGCATGTCCTACTACTGTAAGATTTACCAGTCTACAACTCATAATACGAATATTATAGGTTGATTGATTAGATCCATGATGACATTGATATGGGTGTATGACATACTAGAGTTATGAATAACTCTAAGGATAAAAGTGAACAACATGATCATGATCAAACTCAAGGGAGCTATGATAAAAATGAAGGGCACTTTGAGGGAGGCCATGGTAGAGGATGAGGATACGTGGCAGATTCATAGGATGAGGTCATGGCTATGGACGAGGTGAGTTTCCTCATGGAACATGTTATACATGCAGATCTCCTAACCATTACAAGCACGGGTGTGATAGAACGTTACTTTTTATTTTTGTAGAAAGATTCATAACTATGAAGAGTGCCTAAATTTATTTGAGAATCGAGAAATAAGCACAAACAAGAGAACAAGGGCGTAGGGATGGTAAGAATATAACATGTTATGGAAAACCAATAGATGTCAAAGTTAGCGGTAGATCTGAGATGGTACTGTGAATATTACTACACGTGTTGAGGGTGTGCGTGTTATAGAAACATTGCAACATAAGCCTACCATTACTAATGATGAGGTTTTACATGTAGAATATCCAAACCCTATAAATTAGGAGGTTTATCAAGAAACCATGGAGGTACTCATAAATCAGTAAGGTGAAATAAAGTGTTTAAAGTAACACTTGCAAAAGTTGGAACATAAGAAGGTAAATGATACTTTCCGATCGGATGTTGATGATCGAAGGAATTATGCAAGATCTTGCATCAAGAGAACATTATTCTTTTACTAGGGAGTATGTTAAAGGAAACACTCTGCACATTGGTATTGAGAATCAATGACATATTTTGCATGCTAATCTCCCTCCTCATAGCTTGGATTATGAAAAGGAGATCACTCTGAATGGCGTCGTGGATGGATGGATTTTGAGCAATATTTTAATTGACACAGGTGTGGAAGTGAATGTACTTACTTTATATGCATGGTTTCATATGGGTAGATCTCCATTACATCAATCTTCTAATGTAATGTATATGGAAAATCAAACTAAGGCCACTCTAATTGGAGTCTTTAAGGATGCATCCATTACTATATAGGGGCTAAGTTAAGCTGGGAATTTGAGGTATTAACACTTGGAGAAGAAGAAAACTTCCCATCTCTACTTGGGTGCCCTTGGTGCTATGAAAATAATGTTTATCTACGGTTCAATAAGGGATATATCAGTTTTGAGAACAAAGAAGAAGAAGTCATTATCCCTTTGATAGATGGGAAATCTGCATGTTACATTTATCCCTTAAGTGAAGAAGATTTGAACAGAATTTCTGTACACACCATCCAAGTTCCATAATTACTTGAGCCATCTAAGAAAGGAGTTATCTAGTGGGGTGATGTATAATCCATCATTGATACTACAATTATTTCTTGTGAAAATTAGGCACATGGCACATATGAGATGGTTGGGCACGAGGTAAGAAGCACAACTACTGACGTAAGTAGTAGACACATTATGTTAGGTGGTTAGGCAACAACTTTGTACCCCGGTACATTGGCGAAGGAAACCATGAGGTATTCTTGTAAGCCATTTAAATATAGTAGAAGGATCATGTGGACATAAGGAACATGTTAGTTTATACCCTGTGCTAAAAAAAACACGTTGGTGGATGGTACATAGGATAATCTCATAAAATGGACGAGAGGTGAGAATTTATCTATCGTGAGGTTTCTCGAAGTAATGTACTTACTCAAATCTAGGAATATCATGGTAATACTCACGTTCAACACCATGGTTAGTAGTGTGAGAGACTATGGAAAGAGGGGTTGGAATCTTTTCCACCTTCGTTATGGATGCACAAACTTTATTTCACCTTGCGAGGCTATGTACATGGTATGTTTATGTGGAGTTGAATAGAGAGAGAAATTGGCAAGACTTGACTACAGGTATGATCCAAATTTTTGACAACTTATCAACTAAACGTTGAATGAGGCATTACAGGTTATAAAGCACTTAACTATGGGAGATAGTGCAAATTCTAAAGAACTCATTCATGATTTACTTGGTGAATCAGACCTAGAAGCTCATTTTGAAGAAGAAGAAGAGATAGTCATAACTACTTGAGTGCTCTTTCCTAGAGAAGGAGAAAGAAAGTATGGTCTACATGGTGGATGCTGAAGAAGTGGAAAATTTGGATATACATCATTCAAAGGGTACATGCAAGTTCTTAAACAATGCAGTTGAGAAGGCACGCACTTGCCATGAACTGATGAAACAAAGAAAGTGAACATTGGAATGGATGATGAACCTAAGGAGGCTAGAATTGGAGATTATTATTTTTCCTCTAAAGTGTCTAAGATAATTGAGTTATTACATGATTTCCAAGACCTTTTCCTAGAGGCTTTCATGAGTTAAAAGGAGTGCATGAATATTTTGGCGGTATGAAAATTAAGTTAAAGGAAGGTGTGTGCCCAGTATGGAAGAAACCTTACAAGAGGAACCCTAACTGCATGTAAAAGTTAAAGAAGAATTTGACAAGATGTTGGCATATGATATCATTGAGCCCATAGAGGAATCATAGTGGGTTAGCCCTATGGTAGTCAACATAAAGAAAGATGGAAGAATCACAATTTTGTGGACTATAGGGAACCGAATTTTGTATGTGTGATTGATCCATTCCCTACACCATTCACCAAAGAAATATTGGAAGGCGTTGTAGGGTGAAAAATTTACCTTTTATAGATATATTTTTTGGGTATCATCAAGTAAGAATTACTAAAGAAGATCAAGAGAAGAAAAATTTCACCTCTGAATGGGGAATTTTTTTATACACAGTGATTCCCTTTGGATTGAAGAATGCACCTCCATTATTTTCATGCATTTTTGTTCAAGCATTCCAATATTTTATTACATGTTTACTTGGATGATTAGATTTGTGTATGCACTTGTCAAGGATCATTATGAAAATTTGAGGTTAATGTTTGAGAGGTTTAGATAGTTAAAGATATCTTTAAATATCAGGAAGTGCATATTTTCTACACCCTTTGGAACTCTACTAGGGCATATCATCTGTAAGGAAGGTTTGTTAGTAGATCTAACTAAGATTGTAGTCATCTTAGGCTTGGAGGATCCTACTAGTCAGAGTGAGGTGCACAAATTCTTGGGCCATATAGGGTATTATAGAAAATTTATCAAAGGATATGCTAAGGTTTCCATGCCCTTGGAGGAGTTATTAAATGGCGAAAAAGTTTGAGACTAAAGCGCAAAAGTTTGAGACATGGGAGATTGGGGTGGAGACAATGAGGAAAAAAATTTGCTCAATGGGAAGTAATGCTATGTATGGTGGTAGGTGGAGAAATTAAGGAAGGGGATTTTGAAAGTTTTAATAAAGTGACATTTGTAATGGAATTTGTTACATTGTAAGTTTGAAGAAAATACGAAGTGCAAAGAAGAGATGGAGACAAAGAGCAATCCATAGATCGAGAAAACTTATCGAGATTCAAAGCACATTATTGAGAATCTGGGCACAAAAGTAGGATTCAAGTGGTGTGTGTGTGTGTGATGAGTGGGTGACTTGAGTTTCATTCACATGACAACTAGGGTTTCACTCACAATTACGAGGATTGAAAAGAGAAATGGCACTACGGAGGGCTCCGGATATGGAGGAGGTTGACGAACCAATAGAAGAATGGCTGGTTGAAATGTTATAACTCAAAGACGTGATTAAGGGGCAGCCATGGAAGGAAAAAATAACATAGTGTAGGGTTTCAGAAATCAACCACCGTGAGAAGTGCCTTAATGGCATTGCTGTGAAGTCTTCGGGGAAAACTAATTGGAAGTTGGTGGATGACTCTAGGGTTTCGAGACACCTCTGTGAAAATTTTTCTCAACAACGTGGGGTCATGCAAATTCTAGAATTACCCTATTTTGAGAAGCCCAAGAATTTGTATCAATGTCTTATGTCACATGTTCATGAAGACTTTGTATACTTTACGGGTAGGAGAATGAGGATCACCATCAAGCTGATCAAAAAGGTGAGAAGGTTGCTCGACTCAGGGCTCGAGAGATCTCTTGTGATTTATTAGACAATGAGGGCATTAATGCAACGAAATCCATATATTAGTATAAGAAGGTGGTATGACATGGCCAAAAGGGTTGGAACATGTCTAGTAGGGAGCAAGTTGGGTGCCACTAAGTGATGGAATAAGGTAACTATACACTGTTGCATATAGTGCACAAGATGGTAAATAAGACATACTACAACATCATTGGGTACATTGTAGAAAGCCTAGTGAATGAGGCACGTGTCTAGGAAGATAAAGGTGAGAAAATAACTTGGGGCATCATTTTGTTGATTGTATTTAGTGAAATTAGCATACACGCAGACACGGGGAGAATATCTAGGCGTATCCGTTGGAAAGAAAATACCTAGAAAAGAAATATGCTAAGTATACTCTACATGGGGCTATTTATAATACATATAAGGAGCACCTGGAGAAGTAGTTTAGGAGGCTACATAGGGAATTTGAGGGAGAATGGAACATTCTATGAAATTTACCCGAGGTTTAGGACAGAGAAGTTGAATTTGTGGTTTACCAACATTTTAGTTTAGGGAACTTTCATATGAAGTCGGGTGAGAAAATCCCATGGTGTAAGTTGTCATTTGCCTCTACTAAAAGGTACTTTAGTGAATTTATGAACAGATTCCATGATGCATGGAAAATCTAGTTTGAGCGTGGATAAATTAGAAGTAGATGTTCACATTCTATGCAAGACGTATGTATGGCAGTACAAAGGCCTATTTTGAAACAATGGATTCTTACAAAATGGATTTTATGCTAGAGATTTTGGCCATAGGATGAATTAAACCTAGTGTGCATGTACATCTATTTGAGGCCAAGGTTCAAGGATGAAAAGGTGGTGAAGGGTACAAATGTGACACTTACGGGACCTCCTAAGAAGACACACATAGTAGGAACCTCAAGGAAAGTTACATCAGTGCCCCCTACTCAGGAAGATCCACTACCCTCTTTGGGTTAGATAACATCCTAGAGTAGAAGAAGCTAGAAGACAACACCAAACTGATTCATATAAGGAGAATTCTGTGGAGAAGGCACACATCTAGAGACATTGGCATAGGACTTCCAAGCCGGTAATAAGATCAGCATATGTAACTCCTGTGAAGAATGAGGAATAAGAAAGGAGAAAGTGCAAAAAATATGTTCAAGTAAAGGATAGTGAGGAGGATTCCCCATAGCTAAGCATGAAGAACAAGAAGGCCAGCCCAAGTATGGGAAAACATAGAGTAGAGACCACCCCCAGTGTGGAAATGTAGGAGGATGAGGATATTGGAGAATGAGTAGTCTATGAGACTCTAGACCAAAGCATGAATTCTTATGAAAAACCCTTACGTGAAGGGGAAAGCAACACCAGTGGATACATGAAAGTCTTAGTACGCCCATGCCAAAATAAGGAGAGAATGAAAAATAAGTAGAACACAATGTGGTTGGTATGCATGCAATAAGATGCAAACATTGTGGTACATCAAGATAAGGGCACATCTCTTCATGAGGACATTAGGGAACATACAAGTCGACATGAAGATGAAGAGGTAGTAGGTACTCAAAATTTGGGCTATATCTTTGGACCCGTAAAAATTAATTGCGCCTACTTTGAGCACTCGGCCAACAATAAATGGTAAGGATGGGATTGTATTGACCAGAGATGAAAAATATAAGCACTCGTAAGAAAATATCATCGAGTATACATAATCACACCGATGAGCCCTATTTTGATGTCTACGAGTAAGTGTGTAGTTCAAATAAGATGAGGAAGGTGCCACATACACACCATATGACCATCAAGCCCACACAATTTTCAAATGAACAGGTGAGCAATGCATTGGTTAAGGTGTCAATAGAAGTAACACGCTAAAATATTGATAAGGTGATAACAATACGAGAACTGTTGGAGAATAATAAGGATAAATATAGAGATCAAGTGACTCACCCAGGAGTGGGATAATGTAGTGGATGAGGCACAAAATTTTAAGAAGATGGCCAAATAGATAGCGGATGAGATATTACAGAAGAGGCCTGATTTTAAGGAGAAAGTGCCACAAGATTTTAAGTTTGAACTGCAATATCTATGCACAACAGTTCATCTACTTCTAGAGGAAGGACCAGCACGCCTCCCTAAACAAAAGGATGTTGCTAAAGTAGCATTGAGGGCCAAGGATTCAATTACAAGAAATATATCTAGCTATGAGGCTATTTTGCAAGCCTTAAGGGATTAAATGAATAAGGAAGATTAATGTTGTCCATGTGTAGAGCACACGATAACTTAGTACAGAAAGAATGAAAGTAGAGGAAAATGATGTTCTATAGGAAGAAAAATATGAAACACTTGGGTGCATAGAATGCATTACCTTGGTAGAAATGAAGTGAGACACCTTTGGATGCTGTAAGGAAACAAAATATGGATCAAATCAATAGTATTAGGAAGCTCATTACCACAAATATGGATGTCATGGAAGGAATGGTCTTAGAGGTATGGCTAACATCCTTAGAATTTTGAAGAGTGAGGGTAGAAACATGAATCTAGATGAGTTAGATGGCATCATTTTGGACATCCCTGATAAGGAAAATGTAATGCTTAAGGACTGGTATGAATTTGAGGGGGAAATTCAAAGTGAATATCTAGAATTCATTCTACCAGAGGAAGAAAAGGGTACACAATAAGATGCCTCAACATATTCTTTATTCTTTATTCTTTCATTTATTATCCTATATTCTTTGGAGTGACAAGATGTTTACCCATTTCCAGGGCAGAAATCCATTTTAGTGTGGGGTAATGTTGGATAGACAAATAGGGGCTAAGTGTTTGGCTAAGTGTTGGAAATGCGCACGAATTACAATATGGATTAAGCACCTAGGATTAGGTCTTAGCCATGTCTGTTGTTAAGGATATTTTTGGAGTTAGCATGCTAAGTACACAAATACATAAATACTTTTAGTCGACATAAGGGTATTTTGGGAACAAACATCAACCAAGCACCATGCACAATTTAGGCTAATAATGGTATTTATACTTTGAGTTAACTATATGAAGTCTATTGTTAGAACATTTTCATGTTTTACATCCTTTTGTAAAGGTGCATGGCTATTATTATCATGTGGCCTATTTTGAGATAGTATAAGGGAGGTGAAGGGAAATTCACCACCCCTACATATATGTATTGACTTGCACGGTTCAGGAGAGTATATTATTGTAGAGTTATGTTGTTGGTCTTGTCACACACATAACTCATGAAGACACCTTTATAATGTATGAAGCTTCTATATTTTAGAGTATTTAATACAATGGATCATATTGGCTAGATAATTGTGTTGTGCATGACTAAAACTAGTTCATGTGTGGTAAATCTTATTATAGTCATTATTTAATTCATCCTTTATACATTCTAAGATCTAGATCGGTTTACGACCTTGTGGACTATTTCTTTGTTGGTTATAAATTGGAATATGCATATGCACTATCATACTAAAATTCTGTAAAAGCAATTCTAAAGAGGGACCTAGTGCCTTTTCATGCTTTGGGTGAGCGCTCATCTCGGGTGAGTGATGTGCCAACACACCTAGGTCATTTATAGTGAATTCTAGGATGCATCATACGACCTCTCTCTACTACCCTCGGAGGCCAATTTATAGGTTGAGGTGACTAACAAGATGTTAAAGTCCATTCTCCCAAAAACTATTGAGGAGAACAAGTGCAACTTGTAATTAAAGTTATTTTTGGCCTTGTGGGCTTATAAAACATTAGTGAAAATACCGAAGGGGGCAACCCCCTATTATTTAGTATTCGATTCGAAATTAGTTTTACTAATTGAAGTTAAAATTACCAGCCTCTAGATATAAATTCAAGGAATCTTAGGAGAATAGGGTTATCGTGATTCATGTCTCGCTCAACTAGAAACCCTCGATGAAACTCGACTCAACAATGAGAAATGTCATAGATTCTATGTTGATTTGGATGATCCGAGAAATATAAAAATAGAGTTTATGAACATGAAATAATCATTGGAGATATGGTATTAAGACTTGACATTCGGATAGACAAGAAAACTAGTGAAAGAAGAAAATTCAGCCCCAGTGGTTGGGCCCATATAGAAGTCATAGAGGACTATAAAAATGGGGCATATCGTATGTGTGTAGTAGAAGGTGAGGAATTTGGAAAATATGTTAAATCCCTTGCTAAATAGATACTACACATGATCCATCTACATTTCCATATGTATACTATTGTATCCTCTTTGCATTATCATTTTCTAGCCTATTCGGTGAAATTTGTAATCAAAGAAATGATTTTCAAGTAACTTTTTAAAAAAATTGAAAATATTATGTAAATTACCCAACAACTAATCTAATAAAAAAGAAACCCTAATGTGCAAGAGGTAAGAGGAAAGAACTCAGGTGAATAGAAGGTGCTCATAAGACAGTTTGTAGAGGTCACTAGAAAATATGAAAGTAGGAATGACTATGTAGAAGCTCGAGAAGGATGGATCTCATCTGATCCCCTAGATTGGGGCACTTGAGAAGGGATTGGTGCATACATAGGTGCTCTAGTTTGTAAAATGAGCACCCTAGTCTATGTAAAATCTCTGAAACTAAATCTCAAAGGGCTAGGAGGTGGTTTTAAACCATCGTTGTGTGTCGCATCAAATTCACTATCCTATAATGGGTGTTTCCAATCATATAAGATGAATAGAAAGACTTGTAAAACCCTAAACAAACATCAATCCCTAAAAAATATAAATTCAAATTATGAATGGGTTGGACTAGCCTCGAGATGCCACAAAAGGGGACTTACCAAGTGAGCGTTTTACTACATTTTAGAGCCCAATGTAGTTTTGGTGATCTTGTGCCATTCACACATTGTGAAGTAGCAAGAAATTTTTCAATCTAGACAATGTATAAGAATGTGTGCATGGAATAGAATAGAATCCCTCCCCTATGAAGTGTGGTACAAATTTCCTAGCGTTGTGTCTTATGATGGAGCTATGTGGATGTAAGTGATCTCAATATAATAGATGGATGCAACTCTATATGGGTGATAGTAGTGAATTATGACAAGTCCCTCATTATGGTCTCATAACTTTATATTTACTGGGGTTCTCTTGACATACTTTCATAAATAACCATGAAATGGCCAACCACTAAAAATATAAGGATCTAAAATTGCTAGAAAGATCCCCAAAAGTGGAAAGAAAGTGTGAAAAGGACCGGGGAACCCACGGGCACCCTAGTACTAGTCAAGGCTAAAATAATGTTAAATGGCTGAAACAAACTAGGCATGTAGGTCTAAAATTATGGGAATGACAAAATAAAATAATAGAATATGGCTAAAAGATGAGTGTTAATTAGTACTTTCTTCACTAAAAACACTCTAAATAGTATTATGATACTAAGACTAAATATTCTCGAAGTGCATGATTTTGTGTCTACAGAAATGTAATGTATTTTCAATACCAAATGCAAATGTAACATCTATTGTCATATTTCTAAATTATGGACACCCAAAACCATCATTAATGCCACTTCATTATTAAATTTTTTTAATCTCATATTCACTCATATTGTTACTTCAATAATCTAGGTCTTACATTATTATCAAATTTTCAACGATATTACACAACATAAAGGACACTCATAAGACTCAAAAACACTACTTCAATATTATCATTTTATAAGAGTATGAATTTTTGCATAAGAATGTAGTTACTAATTTATAATTTCAGATAAAGTTCTTATTACATGGTTTTTATTTCTTTCCAACAATGTACCTCATATCATCCTTCCCGATATCTTGGCCTAACCATCCTTCTAATGACTAGAAAAATCCTTTCTCATGGATTCTTTGAGGCCTTTAAAACTTTGAAAGAGAGATGACATACCTTCCTTTTCTAGCATCATCCAAACTCTTCTACTAATCCCATTAGTTGAATCAGGTTCTAGACATACCAGATCACCGCACATAGTTTTTGTTTCTCTATTAAAATTGAAATAAAACAACCCAATTTGAAACCTTCTTATTTGTTCTAACAATGAGAGAATTATTTTCAATCATTAATAATCATTACAATGACACAAAAAGTTCAACCTCTTGAACCTTTATTTGTAATGTAAGTTGCAGCCTTGTTCCCTTCCCTATAGACATGATTATAGGAAATTAGTTCAAAGGATGGTTCCATGGCATTCTCCCATTCTTTTTATTCTAATACAAGAAATAGTGAACTTAATCATTTTAATAAATCATTGAATGTTGTCAGAATTGACATTTGTCAATTCTAAATATAATTCATTTTTATCTCTATTCTTCTTTTATGAAGCCTATATGAGAACTTGCATTTACATATTCAATACATGATTGAACTTTTTAATTAATTTAATAACTATGAAGACTGTGATAATCAAGATCTAGCCATTTTAAAATAAAGTAAATTTTCTCTTTTTCCTAATGTATGATTCAAATATGAGAATGAGAAATTTCCCATTCTAAAACAAATTCAATTTTATCTCTATTCTTCTTCTACGATTCCTATAAGACATTGGGCATCTGCGCATTCAATACAATATAAAAATGATTGTTGTATGAGAATGGGCATATGCCCATTCTATTCATTGCAATACAAGAAATATTTTACTTAATCAATTTAAAAACTATATAAAGGATGTGAGAATGGGAAACTAGCCATTTTAAAATGAATTATATTTTATCTATATTATTCTTTATGATTCCTATATGAGATTGGGAAGTTTTTCATTCGATACAAGATTGAACATAATCATTTTAATACCTATGAAGGTTATGATTATGGGGAACTTCCCATTCTAAAACAAAGTAATTTTTTTCTATTTTTCTTATATGATTCCTATATAATAATGGGAACTACCCATTATAAAATAAATTAAATTTTATCTATATTAATCAATATGATTCCTATATGATAATGGAAATTTTCCCATTCAATAAAAGAAATAAATTAATGTTTGTATGTAAATGGAGATAAGCTCCTTCTAAACATTTTAATACAAACAATATTGAACTTAAAAAATGTTAATGCCTCTATAGGAATGGGTACCTCACCATTAAATGGAAGATAAATAAGTTTATTTTATGAGAATGAGTGTATGCTAATTCCAATAATTTTAATACAAGAAATATTGAACTTATTATTTTCAATAACTCTATGTAGGTTGTGAGAATAGGAAAGCTGTCCATTATAAAACAAGCGAAATTTTATCTTTATCCTTTTATGATTCCTATTATGAGAACAAACATTTTCTCATTAGATACAACATTGAACTTAATAATTATATTTCCTATATGAAAATGTTTAAATTTTATATTTCTTATCTCGGCGGAGTGATCTCACTTGCCTAGCTCGATAGGTGAGCTCACCTACCTAGTTCGGTAGAGTGAGCTCACCCACCCATCTCGATAGGTCAACTAGCCAGCCCAAATAGGTAGATCAAATCTCTCATCCATCTCAATAGGTCACCTTTCCAACCCAGCTCGGAAAGTCAACTCTCCCTCCTAGCTAAGCCCACTCATCTTAGTAGGTCATCTCACCCACTCATCTCGAATGGATAACTCAACTAGTGAGCTCAATTGGAAGCTCAACTGGCCAACTCAACAAGCCATCTTGACCGTAATCTCGATAGTTCAACTCACCCACCTAGCTAATAATTTCATCTCACCATCTCAGCTTAGCCTACGCAGCTCACTTGCCCATTTGTATCTACGTAGCTAAGCCAACAAACTCATAAATAAGTAATATTTCCTACGTGGTAACCCCACATTGTAATTTAGTAATAAAAAAACAATTAACTCTCCTTTTAGCATGAAGAATTGGTATTGGATTTCTTAGATATATATTTTTTGCAAGAGAATGATCTTGTTGAGACCTTGAAACATACAAGAAATGGTCATATGTAGATGCATCCATTTATAACTATGGAGGATAAAAACTATACATATCTTACAAATGATTGAAGATATATTCTTAAAAACCACATCAAATATAAAAATAGATAAAAAATATGGAATTATAATTTGTCTTTATACCTAGAAACTCATAATATAACAAAGAAGAGTTAGAAGTATCGCTGAAACTTATCTTTAACTTTAAAAAGAAGTAAACATTTTCTTCACTATAAAAAGTAAATTCTTATTCTATGATCATTCTTGTCCTATGGAACTCACCCGTATAGCTCAAAAATAGAAATTTCACCTAGGTGGTAAGACCACTCTGTACTTTGGTAAAATCATAACATGATAACTCCCCTTATTAGCATGAAGAATTGGCAGTGGATTTGTTAGATATACATTAGTATTTTCGTTGGGAAGACATAAGAGTTCCATTGGGAATTGAGAATTTCATACATGTATGCATGGGAATGATCTTGTTAAAACTATGAAACTTATAGCTTAAACTTGATAGAGTAATACTAACATATTAAACAACCATATTTAGATGCATCCATTTATAACTATGATTAGGTTAACAACTACACATGTCTTACAAAATATTGAAGTGATATTCTTAATACCCAGATCCAAAAATACAAAAGATCAAAATTAGGAATTATCTTTAAACCCATAATAGAATACAAGGGAAAGAAAACCAAATGATATTCTTCATCTCATAATAATTCAATAGAGAAGAGTTAGAATAATTCATATCTAAATTTTTCTTCAAATATTATGCTTCACAAGATGAAATGGTCTAACGAAATAGAGGGATCCCAAAGTAGAAAGGTTTAATAAAGAATTTGAGAGAAAAAACAATATCTCATAAAATTATTCAAATATTTTGCTTCATAGGATGAAACAATCTAACAAAATACAGGTAGTGCAAAGTGGAAATGATGAACAAAAAAGTGGAAAGGATGAACAAGAAATCGAAAGGATCGCTTAAGAACTAGATAGCTTCATACAAACCACAAGTGAACCTTGTAATTCCCAAGATCTCTACCATAATTGAAAGAAGTAACCATTGTCAATCTCTCTACCATGTCATGGATTAGGTTGAATTAAATGCCATTAATTTCTCCTATTTCCCTCCAACGAGTGGTCAAAGATGTGTTTGAAAAACAAGTACCTTCAATTAATAAATAAATGGTGGTAAACAATATATTTTCAAATTAATGGTCTCATTATGCCATGGTCAAACAAAAATATCAATATTAAACAGTATCATAGCTCTGTTTTAGGTTTAATAATTGCACTTAAAATAAAACTGAAATTTATAAAAAAATCGTAGCCATGTTTTAGGTTTATTACATTTAAAATAAAATATACATTCTAAACTTTATCACAATCATGATTTAGGTTATTTGTATTTAAAATAAAATATACATTTTAAACATTATCATAGCCATGTTTTAGGTTATTTTTGCATTTAAAATTAATTGATACTAATTTATACAAGAGAGAGGGAGAGATGCATGCATGGATAATTAGTAAACTTGTGAGACAATATACAAGATGCTTCATTTCAAATTTTAATACTATTATTTTATTAATGACATGTCATATATGGTATGAATATTATTATTTACTTTCTATTATGATTGGAAGTAAGATATATGAATATATTTAAATGTTTATTATGTTCGCACCTTATCCATTCATTAGTTTCTCATAATTTTCAATAATAAATATGAGCAAGAGGAGAGGGGATAGTTAGGGAAACTATATATGACATATGGATTTCATGAAATCAATCGAATGTTGAATCATTTACTTACTTTAACCACTCCTAAAATCTAGATAGGAATGGTGGCTTAAATAGAAAGAGGGGATGGGGTGGATCAATCGAAAATATATATTATTATTTCCTCATTGATTACAAACTACAATCCTAGTATATGGTACTAATATCGGATTTACTAATATTTATGTTTTTTTCTTATTTTGAATTTTTGTGGCATTTAACCTTGAGTTATATTTTTAATATTTATCTTCGATAGGTATGTTTGATATTTATCAATTTTCATTTTAAATATCTTGAATGTACATAAAAAAATAATTACATCTACCACACGTGTTTGTGTTAAAATCATTGCTACTATAATATGGTTGTGAAAATGCTAAAAAATATATAACTTATAGTACTTACATTAGAGGTTAATATTATATATTCTAAATAATGATATAGTAGATTGGAAGAACATCTAGAGAAATTATTTTTTACTCCTTTTTGAGAATTTTTTTTATTAATGGCTGAAAACGTGAGTAACAACAATAATGAAAATGAGGCAATACACATAGACAAAATTAGAATATGTCCATTCTCATAAAAATAAACATTTTTATCTTGTATTGAATGGTCATATACCCATTCTCATATAATAATCATAGAATAAAAATAGAGATAATATTTAATTTTCTTTAAAATGGACAGGTTGTCCATTCTCACATCCTTTATATAAATATTAAAATGATTAAGTTCAATATTGTTTCAATGAGATAGAATTGTAGAATAGGAATATACCCATTTTCATAAAAAAAAAGAGTTTTATTATTGTGATGAGAATGGGTATATGCCCATTATCATATAAATAAATATTTTTATCACTATGATGATAATGGGAATATGGCCATTCTCATAAACTCAATTAGAAAGAAAGAAGAATTCTCCTACGTGAAACATAAAGAATGAATGACAAATATATCCTTTTAGTATAATGTTTATAATGGACGAGATGTCCATTCTCATAGTAAGGTAATATGGGAAGTATGAGGAATTATTGTAAAATTAATATATGCTATGTTACTATGATTGAGATATTTGGATGAAGTGATTAACATTCAAGTTTCCGATTAATTTCTATTTAACCTCTATTTAGTTAATTCTCATCATTAAAATTCAGCCTCATCTATTTAACTTCTTTTTTTGGATGAAGTGGGTAGTAAATGGAAATGTAACCTCTATTTATTTATCATCATTTAAATTCAATTGGGTTAAGTTCAATCATATTTTGGAAATCATGCTATAAATATATTCATGTCAATTTTAATTATATGCATAATTTGGAAGTATTTCCAAACCTTAGTGAATTATAGAAGTTCGCAGCTCATGTTCTATGTGTATTCAATATACTTATGGTTGTACATACATGATAATTTTTAATTTATTTTATGCAACGCTATAATAATTTTTCTATTCATCTCACAAACGTTGTATTTTATGTTGTTATAGCATAAAAGTCTTTTACATTTGTATATGATGATTATATGGAATTTTTTTGAAAGGAACCAAAGTTGCAAAGGGAAGATTATATCGAGTAAGAAGACACTACATTACAAAGATGTGGGAAGAGGATTTGTTATTGTTAGTGTTAACATAGTATTGGATGGAAGAGTAAAATTTATTTTCTTAGTTTATGAATTGGAAAATTTGGAAGATGTCGGGAATAAAGGATACTACATTGCTTGGGAAGAGAGTGAACACATTCCCCAAAATTTTGGTAGAGAAAATATTTTTAGTGGTTTAAGGATTATAATCGAGAGTGATGGAGATTGTAATGATGAAATTGAAAACACCATCAATATAGATCTTAAAGATAGAATAGATTTTGTCATAGACAATTTCATTCTCAAACACAAATTTTATAGTAGAGATGATGACATGGCCATGGGTTTTATAACTCATGTGTTAGAAGATCATAAAATTAATGGAGAGAGGTTAAGTCCTTTAAATTTTGGTGTATGGATAGAAAATGTGGTAAATATGTGTTCTGATTTCTCAAACTTGCTACAACCTAATAAACCAATAGTTTGGCCAATAAAACATTTTATTTTCAATGAGACAAGAATTTACATTATGATTAAGAAAGGTAGTGCTCAATTGGGTCATCTCGCAACTTATACAGAGTGATCAACACAATTTGATGTTCAAGGAGTTGTTACAAAATTAATCCATTACTACTCGATTGAGTGGAAAAGGGAACACTTACCAATGTAGTTGAAGGATACACGGTACATTTTAATATATTGGATGCCAATATATTTAGTGTGTATAATGATAGAGTATTTAACTCTCCTTGTAAAAGATTCTCCCTATCTAAAGGATCTCTCATACAATGGCCTCATAGGAAGTTAGCTGACATAAATGGTTATTAAATGGATATTAGATTTAAATAAGTCCCAAAATAGGTTGAGGTCATCATGTGGGATTCATTAGAAGAGAGACAACCTTATTTGTTTTTATCAAATTTCATATCATGCCACTAATCACAATTAATCCAATAAATTGATAAAAAGATCTTATAATGCTACAAAACATCAGAAGATGGATAGCCCTCAAGCTAATCCATCAAATCAAAATTCTAATGAGGATAGAAAATGGTAAATGTTTTTAGAAGAAGTGGAAAATGTAGAGTTTAGTGTTTGTAAATCTAATTATCTCTAAAAATTACTTCTTTCTTCAGTTAGAGTTCACAATCTATAGTGCACAACATGAGCCTTGAATGAAAGCGATAGAAATAATTTTTTGTTTGATGCATTAACAAAAATTTGATATTCAATGTTGGTAAGAACTATATGGAGGTATATCTAAAAACTCTCCTAGTTATTAGGACAACTTACAAACATATTATGGCTCGAGAGATATTCATTACGGTGGCTATAACCTCAAATGTCTCCTTGGCACATTCACTTGGTCACCATCTCCTCACGCACCTTTATGTGCTTCCCCTTCCTCCTTTCCATTTTTATTTTCCTCTTTGTTCCACTCTTGTCTTGCATGCATCTTTTTGCATTCACCTTCTTCCTAACAACTATTTATCTTACATGTGCACCTTGCACTTGCTTCAATCAGCTAAGTCCCTGGCCCTTTCATGGGCCCTACACATTACCTTGTAATAGTTACACTTTTACCATACGTTCTCTTCTCATCATTTTTTCTTATTCCCCCATGCGTGTTATGCGTGCATTCTACTTAGCACCTTTATCACACACCTCATTCTTCTATGCACATACCTTTGTGCCCTCATCTTCACCTTTCTATGCCACTTCATTCCCGAAATGATTGAGTGTGCCACATGTAACCAATCAAATCCTGCCAACGAGGTGCGAAACCTTGCAACAAATCAATGAGTGACACATGACAGAAACAACAAGAACATTTGCATATTTGGTTGTCCTTTCATCCAATAGTGGGTACCACGTGTTTTGTATGGGCGAGATGACTCTAAAAATTTTTTTGGTAGTCATATATTTGGCTCAAAGCTCCAATCAACACTCTCCTAGTCTCAATCGACAGATGTTGACATAGGATATAGTGTCATACATTTAAATTCAAATTCTTGGTGGATTTGATACATGAGAAATGGGAAAACATATTTTTGGGCATTAATGAGTAGATCGATCATTCCAACCACCTGATTTGATATGATTCATCCTCTTCCCTTCTCTAACATGCCAAAGCAGACTTGGGAAACACACTTGATAGATTTTAAGGTGGATTTATAGGAATTGAATGTTCTTTCTTGGTGGTTGTATTTAAAATTTAGATTTTCCCTCCTCTTATTCTTTCATGAATTCATCTATAAATGTAAGAGATGGGCTCATTTTTGTTATTGGAAAATTTTGGATCCTTACGTAGTTTTCTAAGAACTTTATATTTTTGTATTCTAAGTCGTAAACCTCTAGATCTAGCTCATGCATGTAGATATCAGCCTCTATCACCATTTTAACAGTTCTGTGCATTTTTTGAAGTAATGGAAGCATAATTTTGTGACTATTCTATGTCCTAAGCGTGTTTGTATTCTCTCTTATTTCCTTTATTTTACATTGTGTGCTTGTTGTGTCATTCTACGTCCCTTAAAGTCCCCCTTCTAGTAGTGTTCCACAAAACTAATATGGTAAATGCATTTTAGTTGTGTTGCACATGCCTAGCCTTCTTTCATGCATTTCCCTTCATTTTCACTCAGAAAAGATAGTTTTCATCCCTCTTTTTCTGGTGTTATTACCTTTTAGTGTAGTTTCCTTTCATGTTATCCTTTTATCCCTGGTCCCTTGGCATTGTTAGCTTAGTTTTCCCTTTCAACACTAGGAGTAGTAGTAGCAGTATAAATAGATAGAGGAACCAACCTTCTCCAAAGATTTGTCTCAAGTGTGCAAGGTCCCACAACTTGGAGACGGTTCCATTGTTGTCTCAAATGACTCGATCCTTCCAGATCCGAGACATGGGTGAAAGTTTTATTGACCAATAGTTTGGAATGCCGATGGGACTAAAGTGAAAGCTTAAATTTCATATTGTTAAGTTTTTGAGTGTGGACTTAGCATTAATAGCTTTTGAAGGATTTTTTCAACACATATGGAAACTCCCAACATTCTAGAGCTCCTACTTTACAGTCCTAAGCACCTTTTATGAGAAGAGTTCATACCAGACAAAGTGCTATAGCTGAAAGATCCTTTGAATATCTCCATTTTCATTGAGAAACACACGTATAAGATCTACCATGCACTCATCCCCACCTCCAGCGTGTCGAGTGCACTTTACTCCTCCCTAAAATAGATAAGCACGCCCTTCCATGCCACTTCAACCGCATCCTCTTCAAAGGAAACTTTTTATCTTCACTGGTGAAAGCCCACTCAACCTTAACGCTCAAAATTATATGCCAAGGGCCACGATCAAAATTATTCCATACTTCATGGGAGAAAATCAACTCACCTTTGATGAACACATTCAAGATGTGGCCAATGTATGCTTTGTCTTTTTATTGAACATGATGATGTTGATAGTAGTTTTTTGCGAGAACTCTTTCAAGGGTAAAGCTCTCTAATGGTATGCGTGGCCTAAGAACTACATATATTGCTACCTAGGATGAGCTTGGAATAGATATTTGTAATTAATTTGAAAATAAATCAGATCATTTATCATTGGTGGAGAAGATGACTACAAAAAAGCATGTGCCCAATGAGAAAATGACTAATTTCAATATCAGATTCCAAAATATTTGGGACAGAACTCCTTAAATGGTAAGGCCTACATCCAAAGCATGATTTATTTTACTATCTAAGGCTTTGAATAGTGACATTTCAGTCATGATTCAATCCATGAGAGGTAGAACCTTACCTGATTCATATAAAATTACAATAAGGGAAGAAAAAAGTCTTATTCGGGCTGGTAATATGGCACACAGGCCCCCCTGCACCATGGTTCTCAGAGACATCTCTAGCACCGTAACCTTATATTGCTCCATTTCCAGTCATGAGTGTGCAACTAGTTACATCTACATCCTAATCTCCTACACAGCAAAAGGAAGATGATGAATTGAAGGCCCTAATTAGAAACTTGTCCAACAAGGTCATATCATTGGAGAAGAAGTAGGAAAAAACCTACAAAGGTAGTTCTAATCAGGCGCAAAGCCAAAGAAATCAACCTTGGTGGAATCAGTATGGGAATCAAAGGTATGGACAAAACTAGTAGAATGATAGATGACATACTAATGCACACTTACCTTTGCAAGTTATTCCTCTTGCACAACCTCTTCTAGTGCCTAGCACAAGTCAAGAACTTCTCCTAGTCCGAATAATATGGCACAGGGGAATATGAATGGGTTTTTTCCTTGTAATATGCCTCATAGCCAATATCACTGCACTAATGTTGCATGTGCACAAGCCTACATAATTTAGAATGCTTCCAAATGGGAACCTTAAACAAGTGCATCAAAATAATATAACCAAGAAAGGCCATAATCTCCTTAAGAGGAAAATTTGATGTTCTTTGGCTCGACGGAATTCTGTGCAATCAACCAAGCTATAGAGGATGCAAGCAGAACACACGCCTAAGTTTGAGACAACACAAGATAAAGGAAGAGAGTTCTTGAGTTTAGCGTACATGTCACAATTCTTGTAACATAAGTAGACCCTTAAAAGCAAAAGGAAACAACTAAGACATTAAGTAGTAATAGCACTCAAGTGCCAATACGCAAGGCCCCATGTAAAAATCCTCTGAAGTGGTGCGCCTCCTCCTATGGTAGTTCAAACCTCTGTGCCAACTAAGCTTTGTGCCTCTATACCCGAGAAACCAAGAAAGGATGTTATTTCTCCTCAAATATGCAAGTCAACGGGTTCTCCATTTAGCATTATGAACTAGATGAAAAATACAAACATAAATGTTATAATGTGGGATGCCCTAACCATTCCATCCCTGCGTGACTTGTTGTATAAAGCTCTGTCACATCTTTCACTTACCGATCCAACTATGTAGAAGTGAGGTGCTTCTATTAACATCTTCCAAGAAGAGGAGAAGAAAGTAAGAAAAATTATTAAAACCCCACCCTTCTATATGTCCTTGATCATAGGAAAACATATTGTCCATAACTGTATGATTGAATCAAGAGCTAGTACTTCTATCATGCCTTAGAATATTGATGATGTCTTAGGTCTTAAGTATATCTCCCTGATAAAAGGAGTCCTTTAACTCAATGGTTCAACTGTCACTACCCTAGGAATCATCAAGGATCTTGAGCTAACCCTCCATGCATGTCCAAATCTGACAATAACTCAAGATTTGTCAATCATTGACCTGCCCCCTCATTTTTCCTTATTTTTATTAAGAGATGTTACTACTAAAGTGGGTAGTTACTTGTCTTTTGATTAGACCCGTATGTTACTCAAGACAAGGTATGGTACCCGGTTTACCATACAACTTGAGCCAATATTTTCTATCTTTTAAAGTCAGATGTCCCATTCCCTCTCCAAGCTAACTACTTGATCCAATAGGAACAAGATTTTGTTCTGAAGAGTAGCCTCTTCCACCTTGTATTTCTAATCTAGTACTTTGATGAGTGGGCAGAGAGGCACCATAAATTTGACCCATATATTGAATAACTGGAAGATTATGAAATTGGACTTGGTACCTACTACATTCTTGAAGAAGAATTTATGTTGTTGCACATGCTTAAGTAAAGGGAAGAGAACCTTGGTCAATGGAAGTTAAAATTTGATGGATCCAGAAACAAAAATGGCATGGGAGCATAAGACGCTATCATTTCTCCTAAGGATGATAAATTCTTCTTGGCTCATAGATTGTAGTTTACATGTTCTAATAATGTGGTAGAGTATGAAGCATTAGTGCATGGTCTACTTATTGTTGAAAAGAAGAAGATTAAGGCTTGAAAATATTTGGAGATACTAAATTGGTTATCCATCAAGTCACCAACAAGTGAAAATAAAATAATAAGATTCTCAAATCTTATAAGCACAAAGTTTGGGACCTCTTTGAGAGATTTTATGCTCTAAATATGTAGGTGGTGTCACGTAAAATGAATAAGGAAGATGATAAAATTGTCACACTTGGTTCGTAATTCTCTCTTGCTAAGGACTTTGTCAAAGGAAACACTCAACACATTAAGATGATGATCAAACCATCTATTCCAGATAACATCAGCAACTAGCAAGTGTTTGACAGTGATGCACAAATCATCTAGTTCATTTTAAATGAAGTTAAGTTCTCATCAAGCATGCAAGATGAATTGCATGATAGCTATGGTGACCAAGTGATTCAACTAAATTCAAATAAGTTTCTTAAAGCGCTTGTTACCTTAGAAAAAATATTTAGCCTTGATGATGAGTTCAAGGGTGAAGAAAATTATATGCACTCCACACAAGAAGACTGCTCCCCAGTCACTATTACGCATGGAAAATAATTACTTCTCATTAAATCTTGCCGCATGATTAAAAACAAGCCTTCATCTACCTCTGTCAAAAATACAAGTAATATCTTCTCATGTGAGTATGAAGATCTCAAAGGTTTTGATCCAAGTGTTTCTCAACACTCCATTGACCTTGATCTCGGGTGTTAAGATAGTTAGAAACAAGTAACAACTAGTTAATCCATAGATAGAGCCCCTCGTGAGAAAGGAATTATCCAAATTCATTAAGGTGAAGGTTATTATCCCCATCCAGTACTTATACCTGGGTCACGAATCTAGTTCCAGTGCACAAGAAGAATGGTGAAATTAGACTCTATGTTGATTTTAGAGATTTGAACAAGGCATCTCTAAAGGATCATTATCCTTTACCTTCAATGGAGAAGATTCTGTAGATTGTGGCTAGCACGTAAATATTCTCAATGTTAGATGGGTATTTAGGTTTCAATCAGATCTTGGTTAAGGAAAAGGATCAATTCAAAATGACATTTACAACCAAGTGGGGAACATATGCATACCATAAGATGCCCTTCACTCACAAATGCAGGCACAATGTTTCAAAGCACCATGGATGTTGCTTTCAAAGGTTATATTAACAAGCTTGTCTTGGTTTACATTGATGACATTACATTATTCTCAAAATAAAGTAGAGACCATATGGCACACGTGAAAAAATCATTTGAGAGATGCATAAAATTTGGGGCATACCTTAACCTGAAGAAGTGTAATTGTTTTTGTGGCATGAGGAAATATTTGGGCCATGTGATTTCAAAGGATGACATCACAATTGATCTTGTCCATGTTTCAACCATCCTTTCTTTTCCCTTCGACGCACAAAAAGGCCTTGCATTTCTTCCTAGGTAAGATCAGCTTTGTTAGGAATTTTATTCCTAACTTTGCATGGCTGGTTTGTCCAATCACCATAATGCTCAAGAAGGACATAACTTTTAGATATGGACAAATGAAGGAAAGGAAAGCTTCAACAAAATCAAGAAATAAATTTCTTATGTAGAAGAATTCATAAACCTAAATTACTCAAAGGATTTTATCCTTTATGCTTATGGTGTTGATGTAAGCATTATTGTTGTCCTAATAGAAGAAAACAAACAAGGGCTAGAACAACCAATGGATTTATTCAACCAAACGCTAAAGGATTATGAATTAAAATACAAATACATGGAGAAAACATTCTTTTCCATCAGCGTGTGCTCAATAAATTCAATATTATACTCACCACAAATCATATTAAGGTGTTAGTCTCTCACTCTTCTATCATAGAATTCATCATGGGAGCATAAATCAATGAAAAGAGAGCACACGGGATGGGTGACAAAAATATTGGAATATGATGTGCCAATCAAAACCAAAAATTTGTAAGAGGTAGCACTTTGCAAGAAACTTGTTGAGGATGCACACAATGAGCCCAATACTTCATTATTTCTTCATGAAGATCTCCCATGAACATAACTTGAGAAGAATATAGTTCTTAGCACACATGACTGGATAATGGACATGATCACATTCCTTTCGATGGTGCCTACCCTCCTCACTTAAACAAGTAAAAGAGAATACATATGAGGTTACAATATATCCCTTATGTTTTGATTGATGGACTTCTCTTCAAAAAGAATCTTGATGGTGTGCTATTAAGGTGTATCAATGGTGCGTAGATTGAAAAAGTGTTAGCAAAATTTCACAATGGATTCTTTAGTGGACACTTCTCTACCAAGACTACAACAATGAAAATCATAATGGAAGGTATCTTTTGGCCTACCCTATTTGCAAATACACACAAGTGGATCAAAAAATGCAAGGAATGTACTTTCTTTACTAGAAATAAGAGATTGGCGGCTTACCCTCCGACTAATCTAAGCATATCAGCCTTTTGCACAATGGGTTCTTGACTTTATAGGCATGATCAATCAAATTTCAAGCGTTGGACATAAATGGGTATTGAGCTACATACTAATTTACCATATGGAAAGAAGATTTTGTGCTCAAGGAATCGAAGAGTCGAGACATCCTTGACTTTCTAAAAACTATAGTCACAAGGTTTAACATTCCTCAAACCATTATCTATGATAATTAAAAAGCCTTCCTTTGCACCAAAATCACTGATTGGGCTCTAAATATGGGCATCTATCTGAAGAATTATTCTAACTATTACCCTAAAGAAAATGGTGTGGTAGAGTCAATAAACAAGAACTTGATCAGGATCATGAAACACATGATGAACATTAGCTAAAGATAGTGGCATACAAAGGTCACGTGCATTATCTGGGCATATAGAATCACAATTAAAAAAGTAATAGGAAATTTTCCTTACAAGTTTTTCTATGGCAAGGAGGCTACCCTTACTTTGATGCTGGAGTTGAACTCATTAGCATTTTCCCCTAGCAAGAAGCTCAAAGGATAGACCAAAGAGAAATCAGAATGGCAGAGCTGGTTAATCTTGAAGAGTCAAGGAACTTTTCCATGATTAAGTTGGAACAACATCATAAAACAACAAAAAAATGGTTTGATAGAAAGTCTAGGCCTCAAGATTTCAAATTTGGGGACTTGGTCTTGAAGTGGGATGCTAACAGAGCTAAACCAAGGCACCATTCAAATTTTGATGCACCTTGGAGTGGCCCATACACCATTAGTTCATCCAAAGAGGCTAACTCTTTTGAGTTAACTCATCTTGATGGAGGCGCGGTGTAAATACCAACAAATGGAATCTATTTCAAGACCTTCCATTAAGGTTTCTACATCGTTTTGTACATATTATTAGAGTAGTTTCAATTCCTCCAAGTGCATTACGTGCACATTATTTTTTGTACATAGTTATTTCTTCTAGTGCACTTCTTGTGCATGCTCTTCTTTTACTTCCAAGATGTTGGAAATTTTTAGTATTTTGCGGGATTCAGAATAGAGTCAAGAAATAATCCTTCAAGTAACTTTAGGGAAATTTCTTTAAAGCTGCAAATCAGAATTTCATGATTACATAGTAGACTCCATTCCCAATAGATGTTCCAGGCTACCAATCTCCTTCATCTAGTAGGAAGATGACCCCGAAAGTCATAAAACTATTATATAAATAAAACTCCTAGTTATTTGGACAACTTACAAACATTTTATGGCTCAAAGATCTTCATTGTAGTGGCATGCACCTCGGTTGTCTCCTTGGAAAATTTAATTGGTCACTGTCTCCTCATGCTCCCTCGCATGCTTTCCCATCCTCCTTTCAATTTTTATTTACCTCTTTGTTCCACTCTTGTCTTGCACACGTCTTCTACACATTCACCTTCTTCCTAGCAGCTATTTATCCTTCACGCATGCCTTGCACTTACCTCAATCAGCTAAGTCCTTGGCCCTCCCACATGCCCTACACATTACCTCATAATAGTTGCACCTTAACCATGTGTTCTCCACTCATCAATTTGTCTCATCCCCCATGTGTTACACGTGCCTTCCTTCCACCTTCATCCCATGCCTCATTCTTCGCATGCATACCGTTGCACCCTCCTCTCGCACCTTTCTTTGCCATGTCATTCCTGACACACTTGAGTGTGCCACACACAATTGGTTAAAGTGTGCTAATACAGGTCGCCAAAAATTTATAACAAATCAATGAGTGACACATGGAAGAAACAACAAAAACAATTACATGCTTGGTCATCCTTTCAACCAATTGGCACATACCACATGTCTTGTGTGTGTAGATGACTCTGAAAAACTTTTTTGACAGTCATATGTTTTGTTGTGGAGCTATGATCAAAACATGCCTAGTCTCAATCCACGAGTTATTGACATAGGATAGAGTGTCGGACATTCAAATTGAAATTCTTGGTGGATATGGTAGGTGAGAAATGGGAAAACATCTTTGTGAGCATTAATGAGTAGATGTGATTATTCCAACCACCTAATTTGATCTAATCTTCCATCTTCCCTTCTCCAACATGCTAAAGACTTGGGGAAATGCACGTAACAAAATTTTAAGCAAGATTTATAGGCATTTAATGCTTCTTGTTGGTGGTTACATTTCAAATTCATATTTTCCCTCCTCCTCTTCTTCTTCCATGAATTCATCTATAAATGTAAGAGTTGGGATCGTTTGTTGTTATTGGGATTTTTGGATCCTTACGCATTTTTCTAAGGACTTCATATTTTCTATATTCTGAGTTACAGACCTCTAGATCTAGCTCGTGCATGTGGATATCAGCCTCTTTTGCCATTGTAACAGTTATGTGCATTTTTAGAAGTAATGGAAGCATAATTTTGTGACTATTCTCTATCTTAAGTGTGTTTGTATTATTTCTTCTTTCCTTTCTTTTGCATTCCATGCTTATTGTGTCATTATACGTCCCTTACATCCCCCTTCTAGTTGTGTTCCATGATATTGATATGGTAAATGTGTTTTAGTTGTGTTACACATGCCTAGCCTTCTTTTGTGCATTTTTCTTCATTTTTCTCAAAACAAATAGTTTGCATCCCTCGTTTTTAGTGTTATCACCTTTTAGTGTAGTTTCCTTTCATTTTATCCTTCTATCCCTAGTCCCTTGGCATTATTAGCTTAGTTTTCCCTTTCAGCACTAGAAGTAGTAGTAGTAGTAGAAATAGATAGACAAACCAACATTCTTTGGATATCAATCTCAAGTGTGCAAGGTCCTACATCTTGGAGACGGTTCCATTATTGTCTCAAAAAAATTGATCCTTCCAAATCGGAGATGCGGGTGAAAATTTGATTACTAACAGAGTAAATAAAATAAAATTTGATGGGATGGATGTTTTTCAAAATACATGACACAAATATTATGGGTACCCAAAGAGTTTCTTCTATAAACATAAATCATAATTTATAAGGGGAAATAGGATTTTAGTCAATGGTAACACTAGAAAAGAGAAACAAAGGTCAAACACTACCACACTAATTTCCTGCATATTAAGAATTGTTGAGATAAATTTAGATATCTCTCCACATTTGACTCAATCTATAGGAAAGATGGAGTAAAAGTGCAATGAGAATCTTGAATTCTTAAAACTTCATCAGTGTCACAGTCAAACTTCAACTACATAATAAACAAAATATTTCAACATTTTTTCATTGCAAAAAATAATTTCTTTTCCAAGTGTGATGAGTGCACAAATCTGTAAAACAAACATAGATCCACCACATGCCTAGAAGAACTCACAAATATTGAGGAGCAAAAAACATGACACAATGAATAAATTCAAAGTTTTCATGCAACTTACTATTTCCACATATTGCAATTAGAAGAATAGCCTCATGCATTTTTAGCATTGTGGATGATAAAATGGATAAAATGAAGACTTTCATACTAAGGATGGGTAATAAAGAAAAGTAAATAAATAATGTTATGAACCTACTAATTAGTTTGACTGGTTTTCTCACACATGGACACAAGACATGGGGTTTTAGCCATTTATCCTACCATTTGTTAAATGTGGAGCAAACTATATAGTCACATCATTAGCTTTATGTCTTTGGAAGATTGAAAAACCTATCTTGGATGAGTATGGAGATTTATTGTGTAATTGTGGATCATCTAAATAGCCATTGCATGGATGCATTATTACAAAATGATGTGCATGAAAAATAGAAAAAGTATAAGGAAATATTTGGCCATTCAAAATTAGTTAGTGTTGCTAGTATGAAAACTTCATTGGTAAAGAAACCACCGATCCTCTACATACAATTGGATAATGATTCAAGTGATAGCAAGAATCATACCTTATTTACATTTTCATCACTATTGACAGCAAAAACGATATTCAACATTTGTATCTAAGCTTCCTTCCAGTGGTGCGTACTCATGAGGATATATAGATGGAACTTTTGGAAGATTAACAACATCCTTACATAAAGAAGACACCTTTTTTACCACATATCATAGAATCTTATAGAACGTGCCAAGAAGGGTCAAGTAAATTCACTCCTTACCTTATTGAGGAAGTGTAAAACTTCAAGGACTTTGTGGATCCATTCTTATTGGATGGAAACCGTTATCCATTTTTTACAACCTTGAAAAATGGACAACTTAATAGGTTAGAGCATTGGAATTTGATAGAGAAAAAAATGCTTTGCAATCTTTAGGGTAGCTCATGTTTTGACTTGGCTGAGTTTTTCTAACTCACGTTGGTCTGGTGAGATGATGAGCTATAGTAAATGGTCAAGTTGGTGGTCAGGCTCATCATAGAATTGGGTTAGTTCAAGGTAGAGTTCATGCGGGTTAGAAGGCCAAAGTTTTGACAACCATCCAACCCCACGAGGTTAGATGACATATTATTAGATGACCATCTAACCTTACAGGTTGGATGACACAGTTAGATGGTTTGTCATTGGTGATTTTTGAGAGGGTAATGAAGTGGTAAGCTCATGGTTGACATGGGTTGGATAGAGGTTAGAAGAATGTCTAACCCAATCTAGTTGAACAACCATCCAACCTAACAGGTTTGATGGATAGGGATAAATGGCTAACCAACCCCACAAGATGGATGAACCACTATCCAATTTTATGGAGCATAGATAGACAACCATCCCACTAAGGCTAGATGATTCGTGCAGACAAAGGATGGATGGCCATCAAACCCCACCTATTTTTCGTCCCATAATCTAGGGTCAATGGTCATTAGGTAGGTTGACTACTTTAGGGTTGTATGGCTATAAGGGTGGACAACTCATAATTCATAGAAAAGGTCATCCCGATGTAGTGTTGTAAAAGATTAGATAGTCATCCCACCTAACTTGATTAGATGGATCGCAAGTCGAGATGGCTTATAGGTTGGTTAGTTGTTTGCTCAATGGAGGTTATATGGCCCAATACGGTTAGACAACCATCTAACCCAACTTGGTTGGATGGATCAAGGATCGCAGTCGGGTGAGGGAAGGTGTGAAAAGACATCTCAATAACCCATATTGATGGTGGTAATTGAGGAAGTTCCACTACCAGTCGGATATTTTATACTACTTGTCGGGAATTTAAGTGGGAAAAGACAAATCAACAACCTTAGTCATGGATAGAGCATTAATGGTGGTAGTTGAGGTGGTCTAACTACCTATCAAGAATTTAATGCTAGGTAGGTAAGGAAAAGTTCTTTAAAATGTACTCGACACCCATATTTTGTAAGGATATTTTTTGAGAATCGCATATGAACTCTACCAAAATTGAACAAGAGGATGCTTTTTGAGTTTTAGGCCTCAAATCTGGGTATTTTTTGAACGATTCTTACCTCCTTACATTGTAATGGATTGTGCATCATTTTAAGAAATAAATTTTTTCTTTTGTGGATTTTCTCACCCTTACTTGAGTTATTTTACATTTTTTGCTTCCCATTATGTCAGCAAGTATCTTTTCGATGTCTTGTTTTTGTAGGACCCATATCTCTTGTGCTCCATAAAAATGGAGATCTAAATGTGTGTTTGGACCTGTGGCACTTGTATTTTCTTTCTCTTGCTTCATCTCATCCATGTTTTCACTCACTAGGAATATCTCCACCCCTTTTCTTGGTTTTATCACCCTCCTTAGCTTAGGATTTACATTTTATGCATTTTTATTTCCTCCCTAGTCCCTTGGAAGTCTAGGTCAGCTTTAAAATAGTTACATTTTCCCTTTCTAAGAGTAGTGTTAGCATGAGGAATAGGTAGAGGAACCAACTCTCTCTTGAGGCTTGCCTCAATCTGTGAGGGTCCCACACCTTGAGACAAGCCCATGTTAGTCAAAGGTAAGGTTTTATAATGCAAAAATCCTAGGGTGCTACTTTTTTGACATAAAATTTTTGGCATACCTAGTGGGATGAGAGGTCATTTGACAAGTGTTCTTACATAACATCCGATCTTCGTATTTTCATTACTGCAATAAGACCTGGTATGCTCTTGTTGTGATTTCGAGCATTTGGATATTTTTTGAAGCACACTTGGCGACTCCCAAGGAGAAGAAATCAGTGGTGTAGTAGCCCAAGTCCTTCAATAATATGGCAAGGATCCATACTTGGTCAAGGATGATATAAGAAGGTACCTATGGGAATTTGTAGCTATCTCTAGGAAGAATAAGAATTTGTAAATAGGACCTTGTATGCTCCTCCACCTGGTAGGCCATTTGTCCAATCAACTAGGGCTCTCAAGATAATTATGATGATACATCAACAATCACCACCATCAAACCCATTTGTTAATTTCATAGGAAGTATCCCACTCACCCTCAATGCACAAAATCCTATTTTAGTGGTAGTATTAAATAGCATTCCCTAGTTCACTGGGAGAATTATACAACCCCTATTTATCATATTCAGACATTGTGAATGTCTTTTTCATTCACAAGATCAATGAGATGTATGTTACAGTTAGGATCCTTACTTCTTATCTCAAATGTAAAGTCTATGCAGTTGTTTAGAAGCTTAACAATGTGTTTGATTACAAACTGGGATCAATTGTGTACATCTCTCTGTGGCTAGTTTTGAGAAAGGGAAGACAACTTGTCACTTTTGGAGCAACTGACTACAATAAAGAGGACTCCCAATGAGTAGATGGTTGATTTCAACTTTAGAATTTAAAGGACATGGACAAGATCCTAATGGTCATGTGAAACTAGTAGTGGAAGGCATATTCCTCTACTACTTGAAGTTTTAAATTCAGATATCGTGATGATTTACTCTATGGGAGGAGTGACGTTGTTAGGATATTATGTTACAACAATTAGAGTGGAGAACTACTTGATCCATGCCGGAAATCTTGCATCAAGGCAACCTATGCCTCTATATCCGAGAAATGGGGAATCCAAGTACTAGTTAGAAACCTATGTTGAATCCCATTCCAACCCCTAGGAATTAGAGAAACTATGAATCTTTCATTTCTTTTGACACTTTAAAATAACTTAAGGAGGTCATGAAGTAGCTCTAAAATTTAGGGAATGAGTTGGTGACTATCAAGAGATAATAGGCTCAAAATGTTAGACCATACCAACCTTAACCTTAGTGAAATAGACCTTTGTATCACTTAAATAGGCCTCCAACTCAAGCTTCAAGTCAAAATTAAAATCCAGGATGACCTCAAGATGTCAATCCATTTCAACCATATAATCCTAATACAACTTAAACTTCTAGGGATTTGGTTCTAGTACAGAACAACATGGCACATGAGTATGACTAGTGTTTCCCTTATAATCAACCTCACAACCAAACAACATGCTTCAATGGTGCTTGGAGTCATGATTTGATGGTGTAAATAGTGGGCATGTCTCAAGAAATAATTGAAGAGGGAAATCAACAACAAACAAGTCCATAAGAGGATTCCCAAACTAATGACATCTTTGGTAAACCGACAAGTAGAAGAATTTTGTAGGGTTAATCAGTCTCTTTTCTAAGGTGTAGCATCCAATACATGGTAAAAGAAGAGGAACATAGAGGAAGGTCAATCATATAATCCAATCATTCCTCAATCTACTCTCACATAACAGGGATTCAACAATGCAAGAGCAGCCTTGAGTGTGCAAAGTCAACCCAAGGCACCAATTGTGGAATCCCACATGCTAGTTCAGGTATTGGAGAAAATTGTTTCAAGCAAGGGGAAATAAAAGGAGATTCCACCTCCATTCAACATCAGTGATCAAATGAAGAATAAGAATGTAAGCATTTCCATGTGGGAGTCACTAGCTATTCTGGGATAATGAGACCTATTGCAAGCAACCATGAAAAATTGGCCACCTCAAATGAGTCATCTAAAAATTAGGAGAAGGTTTTCACTAATACAATTTATCAAGAGGGTGGTCATTCAAGTAAAAATTTGAATCCTTCACTATTTTATGTGTCCTTGATTATGGGGATAATTTGTTGCACAATTGCATGATCGATTTAGGAGCAAGTAACTTTGTAATGCCAAAACAAATTATAGATCAATTCACTGATGTATGAACGTGTCTCTAAAGGAGTGGTACACTCATATGGAACAATAGTGGGAACATTGGGAGTCATCAAATATTTGAATCTAATGTTGCATGCATGTACCAATGTCACGATCTGTGTAGGATCTATCAATTATTGATTTTCAACCACTCTTAACCCTTTTCCTTTTAAGGATTTCACATCTAAGATTAGAGGCTATTTGTTAGTAGATTGGTCCCACATGATTTTAGAACAAGATATAGACCCAAAGCCACAATCAGGTTGGAGAAAATTTTCAACTTCCACATTGAGCCTCATGTGCCAAGTATGATCAATGTGAACTATTCAGCCTTTGACCAAGAATATTATCCAAGCATTCAAGAAGCGAGATATGAATTTTGGGAATATTTTAGATCTAACATTGGATGAATGGGATCACAAGAAGAATGCTTTTGATCCATATAGGGAAATGGAGGAGGCTGAGTTAGGCATTTATTTCTTACATGAAGAGAATTTGATTCTCCCTAGCATCACCAAGAAATAAAACAAGGATGAAAATGAGATTTAACAACTATTTTTTGACGGTTTGAGGAGCAAGTAAGGAATTGGAGGAGGCATAGTGTTGGTGTCACAACAAGATACCAAATACTACTCGTATTTCCATTTTTAATTTACTTTTTCAAACAACACAAACCAAGTACGAATCATTATTTCATGGTCGCATTGGGCCAAAAGGAGAGGCATTAGGAATTTACAAGTTTTTGGAGACAATGAACTGATTATCAATAAATTTAGAGGAAAAAATGTTATAAAGAATGATCTTCTCAGGAGTTATAAGAACAAGGTATGGGATATTATTGAATATTTTAAAGCATTTAACATTGTTTCCATACCAAGAAAGAATAATGATGATGTAGGAAGACTTTCCGTGATTGAGGAAACATTTGATAGGGTTGATAGTATTAAGAGGATGAAACACAACCCCATATCAAGGTAGTTGTGAGGCCAGTAGTTCTGGACAACAACACAAGTTGGAAAGTGTTCAAAAATGATAAAAAAATCATCAATTTCCTATAGGAAGAATCCTAATTCTCCGTTAAGAATCAAGGAAAATTAGAGTAGTAGTATGGTGATCAAGTGGTTCATCTGAGAAAAAACAAGCTCCCAAAAGGATTGGTGACATTGGAGTCAATATTCAATCCCAATGATCAATTCAGAAGGAGAAGGAAAATATCCAGGTCAAAGGGGAAGATTTGGATCCTATTTTGGTTGGAGATGGTAAATACTCTAGATTGTCAAGGTGAGTACTGAAAAAGAAAAATATGATTTCATATAGCTTTGCCAAGAATTCCTAGATGTCTTTTCTTGGAGCTATGGGGACATAATGAGATTCAACCCAAAGTTAGGAAAACACACTATTGATTTGGATCTAGAAGCTAAGCCTATCGAAAAAATAGAGGTTGTTGAATCCTCATATTGAGCCACTCATGAAGAAGGATTTGAACAAGCTCATTGAGGCGAGCATCATCTTTCCGATCAAACACTCAAGTTGGGTAGAAAATCTGGTGCCGTTAGGAAAAGGAACAGAGAGACTAGGTTATGTGTAGACTTATGATATTTGAATAGGGTTTCTCTCAAAGACCACTATGTGCTTCCTTCTATGGAGAAAATCTTACAGGTAGTAGCTGGATTATAGAGGTTCTCTCTCTAGATGGCTACTCAGGTTACAATCAAATTAAGGTGAAACAACAAGACCATTTCAAAATAGCTTTCACCATGAAATGGGGCACTTATTACTATCGAGAAAATTCTATTGGGTTGTCAAACATCGAGTTATGTTCCAGGAGGGATATGGATATCATGTTCAAGGGATGATAAATAAGATAGTTCTTATTTATTTAGATGACATCACTGTATTCTCCAAGAATGCAACAAGTAACCTCTTTCACCCTAGGAAAATTTTTCAAAGATGTAGGAGATTTTGATTGTCTCCAAATACAAAGAAGTACACATTCCTATCTCATGAAGGAAATCTATTTGACCACATTATGTCTAAAGAGGGGTTGAAAATTGATCTAGAGTTATTTGAGGCCATCGTGCTCTGTCATTTCCAAGTCCCAAGAAGGATATTCAAAGATTCTAAAGGATGATCAATTTTTTTAGAAGGTTTATACTTTGGATTTTTCCACTTTTGTGAAGCCACTAACCATGATGTTAAGAAGAGTATGGAATTTAAATGGACAGTGGAGGGAAAAGATATTTTTGAAGCTATCAAGCATGCTATATTTCAATCTCTAATTCTTATCAACTCGAGACTTATCCAAATACTTCTTTCTTTATGCCTTTAGTGGTTCAGACACCATCTTCGTAATCTTGGTGCGAAGAGAATAAGGAGGGATCAAGAAGCCCATAGATTTCCTTAATAAGATCTTGGAAAACTATGAGGTGAGTTATTATTTTATTAAAAATCATTTCCTTGTTGTTATTATGATCCTGAATAAGTTTAGGAACTTGTTTTCAAATAATAAAATTTAGTTATTAGTATCTCATGTTTGGGTCAAGGGCTTCCTCCTAAATAAGGAATTGAACGAGAAAAATGTGGGTTATATTACTCAGGTGATGGAATATGACATAGACATCAAAGTGACCAAGTTAGTCCATTGTCCACAGTAAGGGATTATGTGAACAACTAACTCTCAACCAACATGTTGAGTCAAATCATGGAGAAGAGGTTGTTTTGATGCTACATGATGATCAAGGACAAGCAGCAGATGATGCACCCACTCATTATTAGACTCAGGATATAGTATGCTTCCTTCAAATAGGTCATAGCCCTCAAAGTTTGAGTAACGCCAAGAGAAGGTATTTGGGCTACAATCTATACCACATGTGCTCATAGATACTATTTTTTTCAAAAGGGATGTGAATGGTGTCCTCTAAGATACATCAAAACAAATCAGGTGGAGATGATATTACATGAGTTATATGATGGATAAATAGGTGGCCACTTTTCCCCAAAAGCAATATCTCTCAGAATCATAAAACTTAGTTATTCTGCGGCATAACCTTTTTAATGAATGTTATGAATGGATTAGGAAATCCAAGAAATGTGCCTTCTTCACAGATAAAGAGAAGCTAGTAACCCTTCCTCTCCATCCCATTTCTATAAATGAGTCATTCATGCAATGGGGGATGGATTTCATTGGAATGATTAATCTGAATTCTATTCTAGGTCACAAATGGATCTTGATGGCTATAAATTACTTCACCAAGTGGAAAGAAGAAATTGCACTCAAAGAAGCAACGTGGCCAACATCCTATACTTTTATGATAGGATAGTTACTAGATTTGGTGTCCCAAATAATATCATATCGAGATAATGCCTTGGCATTTCTAGGGGGTAAAGATATCGAATGGGTAGTGAAAAATGGCATCTATTTAAGCACCTCCTCAAATTATTACCCTCGGGGTAATGGCCAAGCTGAGTCTACCAACAAAAACTTGCTAAGGATTATAAGGATAACTCTAGATGAGAATAAGAGAACCTGGCATACCCGGCTGAAATTGACCTCGTGGGCTAATATAATCACTCTTACTAAGTCAAGCTGGCTACTCCCTTTCGGGTTGGTTTATGGAAGTGAAGCAAGGTTACCAATATCCATAGAGTTTATAGCATTGGAGCTTATCAAAATCTTGAATTGTTTAAGTTTGAAGATATGGAAGTTAGGTATGTAGAGATCATGGAGTTAGTAGAGTGAGAAACCAGTCCATGAAGGAAATGTAAAAAGACCAAGCTCAAATCAATATGAACTTTTGACAGAAAGGCCAACATTCCAAGACATAGACTTGGTTCTAAAATGGGATGCATATCGGGATAAACTGGGTAGACATTCCAAGTTTGATGTTATATGGAGTGGTCCTTACATTATCACAGGAAGAAAGAGTAATAATGCTTTCTGCATATCTAAGTTGGATGGTGAAGAACTATAGATTCTAGTCAATGGAATCTACCTCAAGCACTATTATTGAGGGAAAAAATTCTCATGTTTTATATATTAGTTTTGGTTTATAATTCCTCTAATTTTTATAACACATTTCTCTGTTGTAGTTTAGGGTTGCTTTTGTAATAAGTTCTTGTGCACTCTCTGCATGTCCCATTTGGGATGTGTATGACTTTATTATTTGTATATATATCTATATTTTCCATTGTTTCTCTTATACTTTCTAGTTTCATGCAGGGATGATGGGACATACAGTCTTCAACCCATGGTTTTTTAGAATGACATACGCCAACAAAGTGTTTTAGGAGTTTAAGGGATGCATTTAAAAATGTCAGACTAGTTTCAACAATCAACATGAATCCATGCCAAATGGATCCTCTAGTATCACTAGTCTTTTAGATCTAGGATGTAGATCATCATGTGAGTTGTCACTTATTATCCATTTTTTGCACCCCTGTAAATAGAAAACTCCACAAGTCGGAGCGCTAAAAGTTGATGGAGAAAAATAAATGCCTTGCCATCTTCAGGGTAGCTCATGTTTTGACTCAAATGAGTTTTAATGGTTGAGTTGGTGGTTAGGATCATCATATATTTGACTAAGTTCAAGGAATAGTTCATGGAGATTGGATAGCCAAAGGTTAGATGACCATCCAACCCAATAGGTTGGATGGCGAGACTTGGCAGCCTATGATTAGCAAGTTGGTGACATGGTCATGAAGGGGAATGCTCATGGTTGGCACAGGTTGGATGGAGGTTAGACAATCATCCAACCCAATCTAGTTGGAAAACCATCCAAACCCAGAGGTTAGATGAATGGGGATACATGAACATCAAACCCCATAGGATGGATGACTCACTTCCATTTGTATGGAAAGGAGATAGATGGTAATCCAGCCTAAGTTGGATGGGTCATCCAAACACATAAAGGATGGTTGTCAAACCCCACAAGTTGGTTGGCCAATGGTGTAGGGTCATTTTTCATTAGGTTGTTCAACTACTTTAGGGATTTATGGCTATGAGGTTGGATGGCTCACAGTTTGCAAAAAAGGTCATCCTGATGTAGTGTTGTATAGAGGTTAAATGACCAACCAACCCAACTTTATTGGACAAATCATAAGTCAAGACGGCTCACATGTTAGTTAGTTGTTTTCTAGTGGAGGTTGTACATTCTAATGAAGTTGGATGGTCATCCAACCCAACTTGGTTGGATGACTCATGATCACATCTTAGGAAAGGGTAGGCATGAAAAGACAACTAAACAACCCACATTAATGGTGGTAGTAGAGGTAGTTCAACTACCTGTCAGATATTTAATGCTACCTATCGAGAATTTAAGTGGGAAAAGATAGCTCAACAACCTTAGTCATGGGTAGAGCATTAATGGTGATAGTTGAGGTGGTTCAACTACCTGTCAGGAATTTAATGCAAGGTAGGTATGGAAAATTTTCTATATAATGTACTTGACCCCTCATTTTGTAGGGATATTTTCTAAGAAATGGAGAGGAACTCTACCAAACATGTTCTAGGAGTTGTTTTGTGAATTTTAAGCCTTAAATCCAAGAATTTTATGAAGGATTATTTCCTCTGGCTTGCATTGCAATTGATTTTGCATCATTTTAAGTAATAAAATTAGTGTTTTTACTTTTAGACCTTACTTGAGTTATATTGTTTTTCTTGCTTCCCATCACATCTACAAGTATCTTATGCATGTCTTATTATTTTATAGGACCTGGATCTATTGTGCTCCACAAAATGGAGATCTAAATGTTATTTGAGATTTTGGCACTTTTGTTTTCCCTCTCTATCTTCATTTCATCCCTTTTTTCTATCACTAGGAATATCTCCACGCCTTTTCTTAGCATTATCACCCTCCTTATCTTAGGATTTAAATTTTATGCATTTTTCTATCCTTCCTAGTCCTTGGAAGTCCAAGTTAACTTTATAATAGTCACATTTTCCCTTTTTAAGAGTATTTTTAGCATTAGGAATAGATATAGGAAGCAACCTTATCGGAGGTTTGTCTCAACTACGAGGGTCCCACACCTTCATACAAGTCAATGTTAGTCAAAATTAGGGTTTTATACTACACATTTCTTAGGGTGCTACTTTTTTGACATAATAAAAACCTTAAGCTAATGGGTATTAGTAAACCTAAGATGTCCAGATTATATGTTGGGGATAACATACGATGATGGAGTACAAAGAAATAATAAAGGATCTATAATGGTCTCTTTCTATCCATATATGGCATACAAAGTTTAATGGTGAACCAATCTTTTTAGAAGGAAACATCCTGTGGCACCTTTAAAATAACTCAAAGAAATGGAAGATCGAAAAAAGGGAATAAAATCAAATATTGAGCATTAGGGGAAAAGTGCAACAGGAGAAGGTAGTAACTATTGTCTTCCAAAGATCATGTATTGGAAAATATTTTACATGATTTGGATAAACCATTTGTAAATCGTAGCATGAGATCAGATGTTTTTTTTTTTGGCCAAAAATAGTACAAGAGAAAGACATATATGACCAAATAACAAGAGACACACATATTCACAAAGAAGACTACATTAGTCAACATATCCAAAGTAATAATGATATATACATTGGGCCTAATTTTAGAAGATATAAACTAGAATTCAATCCATTGAAGGATGGGTTCAAGGGACAAATGTTGCGTATACGAATAGGAAATAATAATTAAAAGATATGGATGGGGAGAGAAGATGGGGATATTTTCCTTCATCATGAAAGAGATGATGTAATTGAAAAGTTGAGAGTTTAATATTGGAAACCATAAGGGAGAGGAGAAGGTGCAACATTGTATCAAGATTGTTAAAGCCAAATAAAATATGGACCATCTCAGATGAACCTAAAGAATATATTGATGTGGATAGAATTATCTTGGCATGGACACCAAAAAAATTACAAAGTGGATACATAAAGATACCCGTTAAATGACACATGGCCTTTAAATCATACCTTGAACTACTTGAACAAGATAAGGAATGTTGACTTGGAGAAAATATTAAAGATCATAAATTTGTATGTGAAATAATCTTGGCTTGGGATGTGGGTTTTTTTTTTAAAAAAAAAAATTCACACCTTTTCCTATAAAACTTTACTGATTGTATTGTTATTTGATAATTAACTAAAAGATCTGTATTATATTAGTTTGGAAGATTTTTCCATAATATAATTGTATAAAACATCATGTTGTTTATGGAACTCTTGAATATTATTAACGTATTAATAATATAATTTCCACCATGCGAGTTAATTTAATTTGAAAAACTCCTTAATTTTGTTCTAAGTAAGTTTACAAGGAGCTAAATCTTATGATCTAAAGGGAATTGGATGTGATTTTCTAGGAATTATTTCAAAAGATCAATGCTTTAAATTTTTCAAGGAATTATCCTTCATTTATGCATTCATTACAACCAAAAATTATATGGTCTTTTCCTAAAGCTATGTGTATAAGTCTAGATAACTTATTTTTAAATTTTCTAATAACTTTATAAAATGATTTTTTAAAAGTTTAAATACTAAATTATATTCCTATAATCCCTTAATTCTTAAATGCATAACTATTGTATTTAGAGTGCCAAGATATATTATTTAATGCTCTCAACAATAGTGTGCTGGAAATGCACCTTGACTTAACCTACTTTACAACCACCTTGGTGTATCAAACACTTGTATCTACTATATATTACATTAGCCATATTCTATAACTTGATAATTCTTCTTTAAGAACTTGTAATATGCTGGTACTTCTTATTTAATTCAACATGTACGTTTATCACATTTTTTAAATTTTCAAAAGAGGTCAAAATCTATCATATTGAATCATGTAATAAGAATAGATATAAATTTGATAAACATACAAATTATTAGGAACATACTTATACTGTGAGTGTGATAAGAATGGGCATATTTCCATTCTCATAAACTTAATATTTGATTCTTATTTCATACATAATGTACCCATATCACATTGTTCTAATTTTAAAAGGGATCAAAATACCTCATATAGGAATCACATACAAATAATTGAGATAAATTAGATCCACATAAAAGGAATTAGGAACCTAGTTTTAGGATGAGTGTGTTGAGAATGAGAAAATTCCCATTCTCATAAAATCAATACATAATTAGGAACATACTTGTATGGCATAGTGAAATATTGGAATATGATATTACACTACTTTAAAACCGATAATAATCATCTGGAATCCAATATCACACTAGATAAAAACCAATAATAGAAATTTAGGAATCCAATTTCAAAAATTATAAAACAAAAAATGATAATAATATAAATCTATAATCTTGGAGAAATGTAAAAATTTAACAAAATTATGGCTAATAGATGAGTTGGGATAAATGAAATAAAATGATTTTTTGGTGTTATTTCTATCCTCATAGGAGGATTAGGGTTTTAACATCCTATGGTGAATATCTCTTAAATATAATGGCTTGTATTTTATTGAAAATGAAATTAAGTTATAAGGTTGCACTTTTGTTTAGTATTAATTAAGTTTTTGTAGGACTTGTGTATTAAAATGTAAAGGCATGGGTTCATTTAGGAGACTAAATGGGACCCATGATATTTTTAGTAATATAATGAGTTTCTATAAATATTTAATCATTTTTGAAAAGTTGAATATTTTTTCATTTTTAAATTTAACTCTCATTATTTCTCCCATCGCGATAAGTTTTATCGTTATTTTATAATTTGGATTTACCTACGTTGCGATTAAATTATCGTCTACGTTTATAAAATGTAATGGTATTCTAACTCTTTGTAGAAACAAAATTTATGTACTTTTGTCCCTATCCCATGTTCACTACCCTTTTGTTGTTATCTTTCATATAAATACCTATCTTCCTATTCCAATTCATCTTCCCCCTTTTATCCTATCTAATTTCCAATTTTCACATCTTAATCCTATCTATATTTTATCCTCCTAATTCATCCTTAATCATGTTTAATTACCCCTAAACCCTTCCATTTACCTATTATTTTACCTAAACACTATATTTATCATCCATAGGCTCCAATCTACCCTCATTCAATGCATTTCTATCCTCTAACCACCTTTTATCACTTTATTCAACCCTAACCTGCATAAGGAACCCAAAACCCTAATCTACCCCCTCTAGGGCTCTTTAGCATCAATTTGATAACCATATCCACTTCCCAAATTAAGGGTCAGCCATAATCATTGATGGTGACCCTAGTGGGTCATCATTTACCCTATAAGTATATCCATACCACCCCCTCTCTAGAGGATGAAATTTCAAGAATTCGAGCCTTCTTGTGAGTTTTTATTTGATTTATTTCTTTTCTTTGGTGCTACATTCATCAAATTGAAGCTATGTTGGAGATTTTTCATGCCATATTCAGAGATTTGAAGTCTATTTTTTTATTGGATCCTTTCCATTGTTTCATCATCCTTTTATCAGTCTTGTAGGCATGATCCTTACTTTGGAGTTTTGTTTACATCTTTGATCCTTCTCCACATCTATTTTTCCATCCATTTATCCCTATCAAGTTCCAATTATGATTCATTCATCATCAAAATATCCCATTTATCATTGAATCAATCTACATCAACTTTTTTTTCCTACCATATACTTCATTTATCTTGATTTTCTAGTTTCTTCAATCTTCATTAATCCATGTTTGAGAGATCTATCTTTTCGGCCGGTCTAGATCTTGATTTTTGGTCCTTGTTGCCATCAAACTAATATGAATCTATCATAATCTCATAAAATATGCATTTTATTTTATCGTTTTTGTTTCTCCAACTTCCCAACATCATATCCAGATCCTCCTATGTATTTTAGAATCTATTTCAGATCTATTTTCTACACTTTTCATGATCTACTCTGCTGCAGTCATCATCGACTCTACATTTGAGTCTCAGGTCATCCTTGACCTGATCAGATTTGGTTTTAGTTATTTCATTTATCATTATATGATCTTCATCTTAACATCTTTATCATATATCATATCTCTATTTTATTTGATTATTTGTTGCATCCTATCTATCCATTATCATTTATCTATCTTTTTACCAAAGTAGATTGACATCCATCACTAGGAAGTGATCACTTCTCAATATTTACCTAGTCATGCAACGCACCATATTATCTACTAATCATGTTTTGTATTTATCTTCTCTTTATTGTTCGGAGTTAACGATCTTGACAAAGAGGGGATATTTTCTCCGTATCTTCATCTTCATCTTCATCTTCATCACATATCAATAGGTAGCCTTAAACCCTCTCTTCATTTAGAGTTTCCTATTTTATTTCCACCATTCCATTAACTTAAAACAGGAGTGGGAAAATTCAATCAACATTCTAGTACACCCATTGGGACCCACCTTTCCACTTTACTAAGTTCTTTCTTTTTTATTTCATTTCTTATTGCATTTATTTCTTTCTCTTAACCTTACGGGGTGGAGTTGATTGCTTTCATACATGAAGGATTACTTATTGGATTAATAAAGTGTGTGCTTAAAATTGAAAAAAGAAAAAAAGGAAAATATTTTATCTAAGTATTCCCTATTTTGTCTTTTTTCATTTCTCTCCTTCCTTTGTATGTGTGATATCATCGAATATAACATTTCCTTTTGAGATTTAAAAAGAACACCTTTATGCTTTTTAGCATGTGGATGTTGATTTTTCATTGATTTCAAAGGCATATATATGAAAAAAAATTGGAATAGAGGGACTAGAATGATGTTGACAAGGAAGGATATGAGATCATGTACTAACTTCCTAAGAAACTTGTTAGGTAGGGTGAATGAGAACATACCAAGATGATTTATCATGTATATAATATTGAAACAATTTTAGAAGGATGAATACAAGGGCACATGAGTTGAATTTTCATATTATCTTAGTTTGGGATGCTTAATCCCTAGGCCTATTTAGAAAAATGACTTGCGAAAGGTACATCAAAGGCTTAAAGCTCATATTGAAGCATTGTAGAGGCATAAAACACATAATAGGACATGTTTAAGGGGGTACATGGTGAATAATAGTTCAGATGTGATGAGCTATAGTGTAAAGTAGCTCAATTTGGCCTAGTTCAAGGATCAACATTATATATATATATATATATATATATATATATATATATATATATATAAGGAAAATATAAGCATGTGAAGTGTAGGGGAATTTTAAAAAGTCCTTATATGAAGTTACAAGTCATAAATTAACTGTTAGAGGAAATTTTAGGGTCATTAGTATGACTTCCCTTTAGGATAAATGGGTTTGGCATGCTCATATGAGATTGTATTGGAAATTTAAAAGTGGGCCATGAAAATGTAGCCATTTGAGATCATGTAAGAGGTAGTCATGAAGGTATGGAAAACATTGAGGACATGAGGAGGAGATATGTGCAATAAATTACAATTTTGTTAAAACTAGGTTAGAAGTAAGGTATGTTAAAATAGCACTTTGAGTTATTATCATTGGATCTAAATTATGGAGCCTCCTTAAGATAAAAAAAAGATACATATTTTAATATCACAAGGATTATAATATGTTGCAAAAATTATGAGGCCAAAGGGATCAAAAATAAGAAAGTTCTATTCATTTTTTGGAAGCTGTCTAAAACCCTCCTAAACCCCGATTGAATTGGTATGGAGAAAATGGGTTGTTTATGCCTCCAAATTGAATTATTTTTCCTTAAAATTTATTTTAAGGTGTATATAACTCAACACATGTCTTGTTCATGTTGGTTTGTGCTTATGACTCGTGGTGGACCCCTCAATAAATCAACTATTTTATAAAGAATTCATTGTACAGGATAAACTTGGAAAGTAACCCATACTCAAATATTTATTTAAGGATACTATAGATATGTTCCCAATGTTATGAAATTAATTGAAGTTAATAATTTGGAAAATCTTATGATACATGTGTGTTTTTATCCTATTGTTTGAGAATGCTAAACAAGGCAAAAACTAGTCTTTGTTTTTGAAAGGTAAATGTGTTTCTCTCCATAAAATATCTACAAGTGAAGGTTCTAGAGTGAATTATAGGTCCCATGTGAATTTTTTTCATGATGCTATTTTAGTTTATAATATTTTTTGAAGTATTATATGTCTCAAGAAAAAAACTAGTTTTTGGAGCTCTGAACCTCAATCAAGTCTGTCTTTGAGATGCAAGATTTTTCATGCTAAGATATTTGAATTGAAACTTTGCGCTATGGTTAATAGATTAAAATTTAAATATATTTTTAAAAATGTATGTAATGATAAATTATTAGGTGTTTAGATAAATTTAAACCTCTTTTTGTGAAGGCTAGTTTTCTCAGTATGCAAACCCTCAAGAGACTTTGTTTAACTCTACATAACATGAGTAATCTAAATATGTTAGTGTTGATCCAAGTGGATGGTGGTGTTTATAACTCTTGAAGAGTGATCCATGAAAAAAAATCATTACATGATTTCTTATTTCTCCTCACACCACTAAGTAAAAGACTACAATTTGTAGACCTCCATGAATGCAATATTGGAGCTCCTAATGAAAGTTGAAGATGAAATGTCGTAGAAGGAAGAATGTGAATATTTTATAAAGAATAAATGAGATTTTTTTAACTCACACTAATGTATATCACACTTTTCCTAAGCCATATTATGTTTAAGACAAGAGAACTTTCCATAAGGAAGAAGATAAAAATGTGGTAGGGTAGTTACTGAAAAGAATATGTTAGATGTTAGTTTTGAGTGTAAGAATAATATGTTTAGTTGTGTTAAGAATTTGGGAGCTATTCGGTGATGAAAAATGAATTTTAAAACTTCCATGATATTTTTGTAAGTGTGCACATGGAAATGACATGTAATCATAGATAATCATTGTTAGAGATTGGTTTGCATGATGTCATCTTCCTTTTCCCAATTCGAGTTTCTAAGTGAAGTTCAAGAGTTCCTTCTATAAGGTGAAGGAAAGAGAATTTAAATAGGTATAATTTAATGTGTTTAATATATTATTGTGAACATGAAGGATTTTTTTGATGGATATGCTATTGAAAGTGTAACAATGGCATGAAAATGAAAGCATGTATCTAGTGTATTGAGGATTGAATTTTTGCGGTAGTTTTAGACATGAAAGATCATATGTTTGAGATGGTATGAATAGGAAGCGTTTATTGATTTACCTTTAGTATATGAAGGAGAGTGAGAAGATAAGAATTTGAGCTGGAGAATTGATCATTATTTTTAGTGAGAGACATCACAAAAGAATTGATAAAAAATTATGAAGAATTTTAAATGGATGTTTAGAAATCGGGAGTTAAAGCTTCCTTGTAAGTGGAAGCTTACAAAAGATCAAGTTGAATCATGGTCTAATTTTTGGGATTTTAATATTATATTTAAGTATAATTTTTCCAAAGTTCAAGTGGTAGCTTGACTAAATTTTGGAGTTGCAACTCCAAGTTAAGTGGATGCTCAACATGAAATCATTGTAACTTTTAGAGGACGTTCTTATCCAAGCTAGTTATTTGGTTTCAGTTGAGTTATCTCCCTTGAAGTTTTTCTCCATTAAAATTGTGTCTCTTAAGTTTTCTCTCTTTTTATATCTTATGAATTATTTTATGGTTTCATTATAATTAAGTTTAGGAAATTTAATTGTATGTAAAAATTTGAATAAACATTGATTCACACCCCTCTTCGCGCCTATAATTTCCAATAATTGGTATCAAATTTTGGTTTTCTTAAATCAAGTCTAAAAAATTCAAGGTTGTCCTATTGAGACACAAGCGTGGTTGTAGAAATAGTATCTAGAAGAAGTTGAAGAGATACTTAAGTATCTTAGTGAAGATGAAAGATCAGATGAAGATGATGCTGAGGTGAATCTTGAAGAAGAATTGATAAGTTATCTAGAGGAATCAAAACATCAAAGGAAAAAGAACCAAAAATTAAATATAATGGTTAAATAATATGAAGATCAAGTCAAGATTCTTGAGGAAAGGTAGAAGCAAAAAAATGAAGAATATGAAGATGGACTTAAGGAACTAGGAGCCCAAATGGATTTTATTTCAAAATATCTCATAATCAAAGAATAAGAGTTATTCAAATTCAATGCGAGTTGAAGTATTAGGTTGAAAATTTGACAAAAACCTTTAATGAAAAATTAAAAAATTGTATGACACATGAAGAAGAATGGATATCCTTGAGAGATAAACTAGAAGAATAAAAATAAATATTGAAGATGTATGGAAAGATGGAAAAGATATCTAAAGTTTTGAATGGAATGTTAGATAGAAAAAAAGGAGGTAGGTGAAAATACGGGACTAGGCTTCATATAAGAACCTATAAAGAGGTGTGAAGATGACAAATCTGGTCCAAGTAGACAATCAAACATGAAGATGACCAAGGGGAAAAATTCAAGAAGGCCTAAATCAATTAGGAAACCAAATGCTTTTAGGTATGAAAGAAACTTTAATGGTTATTGTTTTTCTTGTCACAATTTTAGAAAAAAAAGCTAAGGAATGTGGGAAACATGTCATGAATGATCATCCATGGAGGGATAGAAGAGATGAGAAAAAAAATAATAGAGTATGCTTCAACTATAAAGAGAAAGGAATCATAGCTCAATACTACCTTGATGAACCAAACAATAAGTTTTGGATAATGAGAAGACTCGAGAGGTATGAATCGAGATAGTATACTATAATTGTAATAGAATTAGACATGTTTTTATTAAGTGTCATTTTCATAAGAGTGATAAGTGTGGTTGTAATATCATTCCATAGCCTCATAGAAGAAAGAATCAAGTTGTTTGTTTCAATTGTCACAAATTTGGACATTTTACAAAGAATTATTATCAAAATCTACCTTCTAGGCATAGTTGTAGAACTCTAGCAGTCAAAAGAGAGGTTAAGAAGGTATAAAAAGAGAAAACCAATCCTAATAAAATATCAAATAAATTCATGGGAAATACCAGCTCAAGACAAACATCAAATGTTGGTGATCATACTAAGAAATTTGAGAGCAACACAAGAACCATTTATGAAGAGCCTTGAGTCATAGTAAGGAGAAATCAAGGGAATGCATTCCATTACACATGTATTTTAGGAATCCAATTAGGTGATGAAGACTTAAGATATTGAATTAGCACATCTAGCATGACATTCAATAAGAATGAGAAAGTGTTAAGAGAAAAAGAGAAAATAATGAGTCATCAAGTTCCTTTGATGACTTCCTATTATTATGAGGTGGTCTAATAGGAATATAGTGCCTTCTCTAGGATTCTTGAATGCATATTATACTTTAAATAATAAATTTTGTATTTTTGAAGTAGATTCATCATGAGGAAGTACTAATAAAATAACTCTTATATGGAAAATGTATCACTAGACAAGAGGTATTCTTGTTTAATCTTTTCTTAAGTTCCATTTCCAAGTTTAATCCGTGCATTGTACATGAAGTTCAAAGGTCATATTATTTTATTCATTTGGAAAATAATGTGTTCATGCTTTAGTATAACTTGTCAATATTGTCTCATTAAGCTCCATTCAAAGTGTTTCATAGTACATAGTGTAAGTGTTATGAGTCAAATATACACTAGATAATGTGTTGTGATATGAAACAAGTTGGTTTGATCCTCAAGGTTGATTCTATTTATGTTATGTATATGCACTTCTCAATAAATTTTTGTAAATGTTTTCTTCAATAGTAATTAATTAATTTCAAGCCTTATCATACCATGTTACAATTATGGTTGAGTCTCAACTAAATGCTCTAACTTTGTGAAGTAATCATGAGTTCATGACATAAGTTGTGGAATTTTTCAAGGAGAGATAGTAGTCTAAGATACAAGTACACATCAGAAGTGTACAAGATGATCTCAAATATGTTGAAGAAATTATAAGGAAATGTTGAAGTAGCTCTCAAAGATACAAATAAGAGGTAAATGAGGCACAAATGCTCTGAGTTTGACACACGGGTCGGGAAGATGTTACAGGTACCTTCCATCATGAAAAATAATATCGATTGTACTAAGTGGATCAATGAAGAGATTAAGTTTCATCAAGAAATTTTTTTGATCATCATTTCATCAATAAATATCATGATATCAAACTTTATGATGAAAAATAATCGACTAGTGAAGAATGAATAAAATGCCCCTAAAAGGCTTAACAAATGCTCTGAAAGGATCAAATAAAAAGGTTGAACTTGGTTAAGGAAGCACACATAAGAAATGTACTATAAAAACACATCATGTTATCATAATGAAGAAAATTTACATCAAATGCTAAGGTTAAAGACAAGATTAATTAAGTGAGAGATGAGTATTTAAGATTTTTAGTGCAAGATTGAAGAGAAAATCTAGGTTATTATCACTCAATACTTAGATAATCCTATGCAATTGTGAAGTATGTCTAACTTTGTCATTCCATAACAATGAATACTTGTAATTTTGACTTGATTTTCCTATATTGTTTTAATTTTTGTGGGTTCAAGAAGTAACATAGACTTATAAGAGATATACAAGTCAAATTTTAAGCTTTGAAGAGAGGTGTAAACAATTTTTTGATCAATTAACTTTCTCAAAACTTTGTGTAATACCTCACTAGGGTTTTGAACTCCCTTATTGTTTTATAGTTTATCCATATGTTTTAGAATCCAAAGTAGTAATCCATATTCATGAAGGTATAATAAATGATATTCTTCAAGGTTTACCCCTAAACAATGCATAATATCTTACATTTCACGATGGTCCTTCTATAGAACTATTATAACTCTAAATTACTACCAGAACATAATATTTGAAGGATTATGAGACAAGTAAATGGAAGAGTTACATAAATAAGATAATTGTAATGTTATGTCTTAGTATGCTTATTGAACAAGGAATCAATAAATTTTCACATATAGTATATCTTAGGGTATATTGTATCAATTAAGGATCATAGAATAGTCTTTTTGGAGAGTTATATCAAAGAACCTCTCAAGAAATGAGAAAGGATTACTAAACTTGTAGTAAGGGTTTAGATGTGGTTGAATAAATTAAATAAGGAAGAAAATTTCAAATAAAATCATAAATTTTCTTTGAATCTACCCCTACTAAAGTTATGAGTCTAAAAAGTGTGTGTTAATAGTCAGAGTTGAAGGGTGCTTGGAAGAAAGAATAAAATTTTGGCTTAGGAAGATGTCAAGAATTTTGAAGAGGTGTGGAATAAAGTGATAAGATTATTAGAGAGATAAGAAATGTCATTTTATTCATACTTATTTTCTCCCGATTAAAATATTTTCTTTTGTGTAGGGATAATTAGGAAACTCCACTTGGAATGGTAATAAGAAGATAAAAACTCACAAACAAGGACTGGCCTCTAAAACTTTGGAATATTACAAAAGAGAGAAAAGGGTACTTAGAAATTTTACCAAAAATACTAAATGATTTATATTTTGTTGAATGCCTTAGGTTTTTTCATTTCAAAGGGAAACTATAGTGGGCGAGTGTGAGCTAGAAAGGTAATTTCTTTGTGTTCTCTCATTATTTAACTTATTGTGGATACTTTTGATCCTTGAAAGGGTATGATTAAGGTTGTTAAATGTGGATGAAGCTAATTTCAATCCATAAAATTTTATTAATGGATAATTGAAGGATAAAACTCATACTTAGAGGATGTATCCGTTCAAAGAGAAAGTGATGTAGAGTCCTCATTATGTACCATAGTATTTAATACATGTATGACAAGGTATTAAAAATTATTATAGCTCATAAAGGTTGTATAAAGAAGTAAAATGTGTATAAATTGTAGGTTATATCTCCTTGATCCATCCCTTAAACAATGACTATGTTGAAATATGTGTAACAGTTCATCTACAACATGGATAAATCTCATAATAATTTTGATGGGTAGTGTACAAGGAATATGCCAATGGAAGATAAATGTTCATGGTATAAATGATATAAAATTATCATTTTTATACTTCTACTCAAATGGCACAAATGGATGGCATGTTGAAAAAGAACAAAAATCTAATGGGATGGTAAGAGTACATCCTATAAGCCTAAAAAGTGAACCTACAAATTAGAGAAGAACAACTCAAGGCATGGAAGATTCTTATGATCTTCAAGATGAGGTTTTAGGTGTTGAGAAATCAGACAGTGAAAGAATATATGTACCTACAAGAGGAGAAAAATTTGAACCATAATCAATTGAATTGGTATAAATAAATGGAAATAAAACTAAAGAATGGTCGCAGCGTGTGTGAATAATGTTGGGTCATCTTGTTCTATTTATTTTTTGGAACTATCTAAAACCCTCCTAAACCCCAATTGAATCAAGTATGGAAAAAATTGGTTTATTATGTCTCCAAATGGAATGTTTTTGCCTTAAAAATGATTTAAGGGTGTATATAAATAATTAGAGGTCATTTTCATGGTGGTTTGAGCTTATGAATCATGGTGGACCCCTCAAGAAATTTGATATTTTATGAATAATTAAGTGTACATGCTAAAATTGTAAACTAACCCATGTTAAATATTTTTGAAGGATTCTATATATATTTTATGATGTTAATGGATTTATATGAGTTAGTAATTTATAAAAATGTTATAATATAGGTGTGCTTTTCTCCTACTTGTTTGAGAATGCTAAATAAGGAAAATCTAGTCTTTGTTTTCAAAAGGTGAATGTGTTTCTCTCCATAAAATATTTATAATTAAAGGTTACACACTGAATTATAGGTCTCATGTGAAGTGTTTAATGAGGTGATTTGGTTTCAAAAAATGTTTTCAATAGTTAGATGTCTAGAGCATAAAACTAGTTTTTGGAGCTCTGAAACTCAGTCCGGTCTGTCTCTAAGATGCAAGATTATTTTTGCTAATATATTTGAATTTAAATTTTATGGAAAGGTTAATAGTTTAAATGGTCAATATATTTCCATAAAGTTATAACATGATACATGATCAGGTGTTTAGAAAAAGTTGTACCTCTTTTTTATGAAGACTAGTTATTAGGTATGTAAACCCTAAAGAGAATTTGTTCAAATCTGCATAGCATGAATAATCTGAATATATTTGCATTTATCCAAGTGGATAGCGATGTTGTAGAAATATTTAATAGTGATCCTTAAAAAAAATGTTGCATGGCATAAGTTATTGTTTCTCTGCGCACCACCAAGTTGAAGGCGCAATTTTGGACCTCCATGAATGCAAGCTTGGAGCTCCTAATGAAATTTGAAGATGAAATGGTGTAGAAGGAAGAATGTGAAGAGTTTATAGATAAAAAATAATATTTTTGTAAATTACATGCATGCATATCACACTTTTCCTAAATTAAATCAGCTAGAAGACAAGATAACTCGTCATAAGGAAGAAGACAAAAATGTGATAGGGTAGTTTCAAAACAATATGTCAGATGTTAGTTTGGAGTGTAAGAATAATATATTCAGTTGTGAAATGAATTTGGGAGTTATTTAGTGATATAAATGAAGGTTAAAACTTCCATGTCAGGTTGTGTAATTTTTCACTTGTAGCGACATGTAATCGAGATAATCATTGTTATAAATTAGTTTTCATGATGACATATTCCTCTTCACAATTTGAGTTTCTCGGTGAAGTTAATGAGTTCTTATTTAAGGTAAATTGAAATATACTTTCAAGAGGTTTGATTTTATGTGTTTAATATGTGATTGTTTGCATGAATTATTTTTGTATGGATATGATATTAAAGGTGTAGCAAGCGCAAGAAAATGAAAGCATGTATCTAGTGTATTCGAACTAATTTTTTTGTAGTAGTTAATAAACATGAAAGAGTAGATGTTTGAGAGGGTGTAAAGAGGAATATTTGAGTGAGGTACTTGAATAATATTAAGGAGAGTGAGAAGATAAGAATTTGAGATGAAGAAGTTATCATAATTTGTTTTGATAGACAATACAATTGAAGTGATCAATTTTTTAAAATAAGTCTACGTCGATGTTTAACAATTAGGGAGTTGAAGCTTCCTTGTAGGTGGAAGCTTATAGAAGATCAAGTTGAAGCTTGGTTTAATTATTTGGATTTGAATCTTCCATGCAAATATAATATTGTTAAAGTTCAAGTGTAATCTTTACTAAATTTTGGAGTTACAACTCCAATTTGAGTGGATGGTTAACATGAAATCATTGTAACATTTACAGGATATTCTTGTTGAATCTAATTATTTGGTTTCAGTGGGTATTTCTCCCTTGATGGGTTTCCCACATTAACATATTATCTCTCATGTGTGCTATATTTTTTATATCTTCTGAATGATTTTGTGTTTCATTATAATTAAGTTAATAAAATTGAACTATATGTCAAAATTTTAATAAGAATTGATTCACCCCTAGTGCCTAGAATTTCCAACAATGCTTACTTTCTCTTATAGTCTAAGTAGGAGGTGAATATTTTTACATTCAAACTTCTTCCACCCACAAAAAAACTAACAAACCAATTAAAACATATAAAAATATTCTACTAGGTTTAATTATGGGATTTCATAACCCAATTAGGAAACCACCATGGCGTTAAGGCTGTGTAAGAATTTTTTTGATTATCGGTATATCGGCTAAGAACCTGATACCCTTATCATTTGCCTTGTGTTAAGTGTGGGGTAGGCCTAATACCAATCAAAAACTAGTAATCATCACCAATGTGTTCCTCACGTACCTTTGGGTATATCAAGGATGCCAACCAAAAGAACATGAAACCTTCCTTAGATTGGCGACTTTTTACATTCCCTCTGAGCCTTTCTTTTTATTTTTCACAATTTTTTAAAAAAAACATAATTAAAACTTTGCTACTTTATTTTATTTTCATATTAAAAATCAGCATAATTTCTTTTTTTTTGTTTAATGCCCAATATAACTCATTCTCAATCCAAAAAATGGAACAAAAAAATTCTTCCAACAACATTCCCACTTCAAACAATCTTTCTCAAAAATCTTCCACACTTGCCATAATTTCATATACACCTATTATCACCATACATTTTGTTTCCCAACCTATGATTTCTACCATCCCTTCTCATGATACCCATTTCATTCAAAATAATCCTCATCTTGAAACTAACCCTTTTCTCTATCAACATTCCATTCTCTCTTGACCAATTACGCCCCCATATTCAACTTCCTTATGGTCATTTAGACCTCCCACTATCCCTCATGGGTGCATGGATTTTCAATAATTTCTTGACACCAATCCAATTTCCCTTCATGATTATCTTTCTTGTAGGGCTACCCATATTCTCATTGATGGACATCCCCTTAAAAACTCTATGTCTATCGTCCACATTTTGAATCTACCTATGTCTTTACTTCTCATCTTACTTTTTTTATTTTTAAGGCATATGAATGAATTCATATTGGATTAAAGTGAGCATGCCCTGATCACTATTCCAACATGATACCTAAATCCCATCAATCCACTCAATTTGTGGTCCCTATTCCACCTAATCTTCCTCGCATCAATACTACCCATTTTTTTATATCCATATCACTTCTTCCCCTACTATAGTCATTAATGCTCCTATTCAAACTGATTAATAATCCCATATATTTCTTCCACTACGAGAATCCTCTTCCAAGATTGATGTCCATCTATACATATAAATTCCATGCCAATTTTTTCATCTTCTAATCCCACCCTTCAGAGTCTACTCAAACTTATCAACCTCCACTCTAAGGTGTCTTTCAAAACATGTTCCCCAATCAAATATCCATACATCATCATGCACATCCAAAATCATCCCATCCAACATGCACATCCAAAATCATCATATATAAGCTCAATCTAATATCCCATATCTTAACAACACACACACGGAATATAATTCTCTATCCATCTAAGTATATCTCTCAACATCATCCAATTATCTATAATCTATCCAATCACAAACATTCAACTATTTTCCACCTTATCAACCACCTCTACAAACTCCTACATATCCTCAAGAATATAATTCTCATAAATAACCCATATTCCAGACCCTATTTGGACTATTTTACAATTAAATTCCTTCACATTCCCTCTTCTCATTCACTTAACTATCTTAGCATTCCCTCTTCTCATTCTTAGAGCACTTCTCCATTAATATTGTGTGTAAAATCACCATTTCTTACCTTTATTCCATCAAGAAATTTGACGATGAATCCATCACATATTTTTTTCTAGGTGACATGGAATCATCAATCAATTATCCTTCTTTCTTCCCCAACTACACTCATGAACTAATCTCTAGATCATGTGTGAAGCACATCTCATCCACTCTCAAAATTAAATCTTTTCAAATCTTTGAGGAAGCTTTTACCATGGATCACAAACTAGAACTTCACGCACTTGAGAAAGGCCATATCAAGCTTCACTCTAATAAACCAAAAACTAAAATCACCAAGTTATCTACCCATAATGATAATTCTAAAAATACAACCAATGTTATCATATTCAAATCTTATTCTACATCCACATCCCATACCAAGCCTCCATAAAGGGTTCCTAGACCAAATCACAACTTTACTCCCCTTAGATAATCCTACGAGTTCTATCTTTGACAAACTTATGGTTGGACATATTATCTAACTTTGCCCCTATTCAAAAAATAAATGATTCGTGTCCCAAAAAAACATAGTCGAGAAGAGCATTACCGTAAACATCCCTAAGTCTGTGGTCATGATATAAAAAAGTGTCATATATTCAAAGATCTAGTAAAATGACTTATATATCATGGGGAACTTCAATTGGAAAACTCTAACACCCTAATAACCAATAATTATATGTCTTCAAGTATCCCTTCCCTAATCATCTACAAAATAATCAAGCTAATCCCCCTACATCTCAAGTAACCAACATATATATATGATTAATAATCTAATACAGGATTCAACATCACCACCCACATCAATTAACCCCTCTACTCTACCTACATCTATTGTTCCCACATCTACTTTGACATCTACCCTTACCTCTATAATTGTTTTTATATATGTACCCCTATCTACATCTATTATACCCATGTACACTATACCCACATTTATTAAATTTATGTCTACCAAATCCACATCTATCACAACACCTATAGTTACACCCATCCCTATATCTACATCTACTTCACTACCCTTATCTATAAAAAATTCATAAATGCATACTGTTACCACATCTACCCCAACATATATCTCTACATCCATGCATACTTCTATATCTACTTCCTTATCCATGTCTACGAATGTGTCCATACCCACATCAACATCTAAATTTATGTCAACATCCGTATCACCCCTTAAAAATTAGATCAAAAGACATCCCTCTTAATGCAACCACAAGTGACATACCTATCGCATCTTCATCCTCAACAATTCCAACCACCTCTATACTAACACCTCTAAAATCGAGACAACTTACATTCCCTTCTCATCGTACCTTTTATGCTATCTTAGAACCACCATCATCTTTAATCCCCACAACTACCACTGAATATACATCTAAATCATCCAATTCTATCTCTAAGGATCCCCCAGTCAAAATAATTGTGATCCCTGATAAGGTTAAAACCTCACAACAAAAATCTATAAAAATTGGATCCCTATTCAAACATCTCTCACTTATCCACATAAGAAATTTTAACTTCCTCTTTTGAATCCCCGTCAATCCAAGCCATCTAAGAAAACCAACACCTCATCATCTATCTTAGGACCTTACCCATCCACTTTGATATTAGGGCCTTCATCTAAAAACTCCATCACTATTAATAAATATGAATCGAAACCATATACTCCTCCCTAAAAATATAAATATGAATCTAATCCATCCACAATCCACGAAACCCTTATTCAAAAACCACCATTATATTTTATACAAAGATCCTTCAACATCTCATCCAATAAATTTCCATCACCCTTCCCCCATCACCCATGGACATAACACTAAACATTCTAAGCCATTTTTCCCTCATGGACATAACACGCTAAACATCAAAACCTCATCAAAAAACCTCATATAATAGGATGGTATTCTCATTGAAGAATATCACCCTCTTCCATATACTAGTTTATCCAAATCCAAACACAATCCTCCAATCAAATATACACCTTCTAATACTTCTAAATCTCCTTCATCTTCCAAATTTTCATTGCAATACCACCACCCAACTCTACATATTCCAATGAAGGTCCCCTTCTCTTCATAGATGCCATTTTTATTTTCACTTGCTATTGACCTCATGATCATCAACCATCTACATAAAATAAATCTGAGGTTTTAGTTTCTTATCCTTCTACCAAGCCCAATCTATGCACCCCTCATCATACAATGCAAAGGTATCTATCCTATCCACCCCATGTACAAAAATCTTGTTGCCATTAAACAAATTATATTAAAGCAAGTTCATCAAGATCTTCTTAAGTTATCTATCTATGAGGTCATCCAAAGTTCTCCAGATCATCAACAAGATCTTATTGAATCCTTGCAATGTATGCAATCAAAGCTGATGAAGCCTGAACCTTTTGGAACTCTTATTGAAGCCCTCACAACTTCTGCCACCATCTCTTTTGATGATTATGAAATTCGACATCTTACCTATGGACCACGACCTTCCTATTTTCATCATTGTTTTGTGTCAATGACACCTTCATCCTCAATAAATGATTGAAAATGGTGCCAACATCAATATCATTTCATCTCATACATTTTACTATCTCAAACTTCCTAAATCCTTTATCACTCAACCACTCAAGCTTTGGTAATAGTTATCCTCCCCATCCAAATTCGTGAAAAAATCCTCTGCAAGCTCTTTTACATTTTGAGGGGAGTTCGATATAAAGTTTTTCTTGGATGCCCATGGATATGTGCCATGCACTTTGTCTCTTCCACTCTCCATCACTACCTAAAATATGAACATGAGGGGAAAATCCATACAATCCCCACAAATCTGTCCATTCAAAGCAAACCACATAACCTATTAACCAAATGATGCACTCATCCCTAGACTAGATTCATCTTTAGAACTATCCATCATCTCATATATACCTACATCCAAGCTACCTAAAGAAAAATATCTTAACATCATGATGCATCGTATTTCACTAGGGAACACTAACTCCTCGCCCTATAATGTTCTTCCCATACCCAATCGACTTGTTAGACTCGATAAATATCCCATGTATTGACCTAATGTGAAGGATATCATTTCCTTGGTCTACCTCATCTTAAAACAAATATCATGTATGGTGGAATCGATCACCCTTCTTCTCATATTGATAATTAACACCACACTAATCCATATACTAATGGTTTCAACGTCCTCTATAATAAATCCTTTTCTTACACCTACCTCTAGTGTTTCACGTGGAAGGGATTTGGTATTCAAATTTATGAACAAGGAATCCATGGCCTTATCATTAACTAATCTCTCAAACCCATGAGAATTTTTATTGGGTTATAAAGAACATCCCACTAACTCTCTTGTGCATATTTCGGTGTATATGACTTGATCGTCATCATTCAACATCTTGTACACTATTGATAGTTAGTCATCTCACTTAGTGAGAATAAGTCATAGTGAAATAGGTCAATAGGGTTAGTTAGGGTTGTGTACATGTGTCATGCATAGGAGTTACACAACACTCCTATATATACCTCTCTTTTTTGATCTATGAGCATGCCCGACACATTGTTGTCTTTACGTAATTTATTCTCATTTGTTGATTTGATATCTTACTAACTATATGGAGTGTTCATGACACCATTAAAGTTCAATCTTTCTCGATATGCATAGGGTTTCATATTGATCCTTGTAGAACAATGTAATATGGTATCAAAATGATTGTTTGTAAACATACACTCGATTAATCTAGTTTCTATTACTTCATTTTTTAGTTTTTGTGCTTCTCTGTGTAAGTTTTCGTTATTTTGGAACATTGTTTCTAGGTTTAACCATATGGTTTTTTGAAGTTTGTGTGTTTTTATGGATTTGCATATGTAGGTTACAAGTTTTTTCCATCCAGATCTAGCTAGCCGTCTCCAAATTTTGGGAACATCTAAATCAAGAGTATGGTTTTTCATTTCTTATTATTTTAAATATTTTTTTAATCGAAAGTGATTTTTTTAAAAATCTCTAGTTTTTACATTTTTTCCTATTGGTTTGCAAATGAATTTTTTTAAAAATATTCATCTTTTGACATTGCATTATCATGTTTCCCATGTTAGGGTTGAGTTTCATTGTGCCTCAATTTTTAATTGCATAGACAATCTATTGTTACTTTACATTCAATTTCCTTGGTTTTTTTAACCATGCTCATGGTTTTTCATCGACCTATGTTTGCATTATGGTGTTTCTTTACATTGATTGAACCTAGGTCTTTGACCTTTCTCATTTTTCTTAAGTCATGTTTAAACCTTTCCTGTCAAGTTGGGGTTTAGCATTGTCATTTATTTTGCAAGCTCAACCCTACCTTTTCATTTTATTTTTGGCTTTTTAACTTTGTGGCCAAATTCCTTAGCCTAAATTTGTGTGTTTGTGAATTTTAATCAGTTTTGCATAGGCAAGCTATATGTTGTGGCTCAAATTGTAGAGTTGTTCTTCGTGCTCATTACGCTTGCATTTTTCATTCTCGAGGGTTGAATTGCTTGTTTTGGCTACATTTATATTTACCCTTGATTCTTTCTTTTTGCACCTAGGTTTGGTTTCTTTCCCTGAATTTGTGTCAAACCTAGTTACATGCAATCTTTCCTATCGACCATTGGATTTCACTCCATCCTCTCTCCACGTCATATTTACTTGACTTCTTAGGTCTCTTGTCACATTGAGCTTATCCTCAGTAATTATTTCATACTTCCTCCTATGGTATTCGTTCCTCCCACCTAGCTCTAACTTTGACCAAGTCACTTCCATTTATAAAAAAACCTAACAAATTCATTTGTCGTTATTTTTCAATTTAACATTTTTTTATTCGGTTGGGTGTTATTTAAAGTGGAGGCATTTTTTCATCAAGTGAGGTGTTTAAATTCTTAAAGTGGGATGAATCAAATAAAATGATTGGTCTTTTAAAAATTAAAAGTGGATGTTTTTAAATGTGAGGTGACCTTTTAATTGAGGGGTGTTTTTAATATTAAGTGGGGTTTTTAAGTTAGATAATTACGAGGTGCTTAATTAAATTTAATTAGTTTTAATTAATTTTAATTATCTCTTAATATTTGTCTTTTTAGGAACCTTAATTAATTTAGAATCTCATTAATCTTTTTTTTAGAGAGCTTTAATTGTTTAAAATTAGGTATTTAATTTTGTCTTTAATCTCTTTAATTCTTATCTTATTATATATTTTCAATCTCTTTAGTAGTTTAAATTTAAATTTTGTTTTAACATTATTTTCATTTTCTCATCACTTTGTTTCATTTTAATCATTAAATTAGACTAATTAGAAAATTTCAAACATGATTTTATAGAATTATTGTGTGTTTTTACTACTAATCATTTCTGAGTTTGTAGCATCCCTCTTAGCATTTTTCCACCTTCTAGGATCCTTTTCATGTCCTAGAAGCCTCTTGGACTCTTTTTTATCCCATTTTTCACATTTTAATCACTCTTCTTCACTTGTGGGTTAGTGAGTGTGTCCACCACAACCTTGTAGCAAGAGAGCCTCCTTCCCTTCTTGCTTTCTTGTGTTCTTGTTCACTTGTTTTGTTGTGCATGATTGAGCATATTGTGGTCTCCATGCTTGTGAAATATTTCATTAATTACAAGCTAAGTGACCAATTGTATCACCTTTGCATGAGCACTTGGTTCTAATCAACGCACTACTTATAATTGTTGCAATTAGGGGGTGTTCATTTTGTGTGGTTCTTTTCTTTACACTATTTTCTTTGTTCACTTTTATCTGCTATAGATCTTGATTTTGTTCCTTTTCTTACCCCATTTAAATATCAAAAATTGAAATATGCCATGTATCTTACTTTGAGAAATAAAAAAATGTATTTAATAACTATGGGATTGCAAACTAGACCTAAAGAAGATGTAGAAAAAGAAAATTGGTTTGATAAATGTGATGAAGCCTTTGGAATTTTGTGTCTTTTTGTATCACCATAACTAAGCTTTCATATTAACACATCCAAACCACCCAAGGATGTATGGGATGCCTTAGATAAAAATTTTAGGAAACGTGATGAAATTAAAGGGCATAAATAAGAAAATGAGTTGATTAGTCTCATCCCTATCGGTTCGAAACTCTCTAGGATTTTTTCACTAAACTCAAAACTCTAAGATTGTAAGTGATTTTTTTGGAATTAACAAGGAGTCACAACTTATATTTTATGTCCTTGCAAAACTTGGTCCAGACTATTTTTTCTTTTTCACAACCTTCCATGCTATAAAAAGAGCACTTGGTGCAAGTTGTATTATGCCCTCCTTTGATGATTTTATCGTTGTTTTAACTAGGCAACATGATAATCTAATTTAGATGGGTAATATTAGATCCACAAAATCCCATGTTCTCATTGTTGGTCATGAAAAACCTGGGGTCTTACAAGAGAAGAAGCAAAATAATATGGATCATGCGAATAAAAAGGATGAATCCACTACCAAATCAAACTTTTCCACTTACTCTTCTAGTTCTAAATATCATAAAGAATAGATCAAAAGTGGATACTTAAGTGGTAGAAATGAAGAATAAAAATGTTTGAATAAGAAGATTGACCTCCTCATGAATATTATTGAGAAGAACAACATAGGAGTTCTTGATTCTCTCAAGCCATGTTCATTCAACAACTAATGAAATTTCTAAGGAAAAACAATGGAAAGGGAAAGAAAAATAAATAGAAAAAGAATCAACTAAGGAGAAAAAAAAGCAAGATATTTATTTGTAGTTGTTTCACTTAATCCTAAATAGGTTATTGAATTGGTTACATCTCATCATATGGCATCATCTCACATTGAGTTTTATTCTTTAGATCCATGTGAAACATCTTCTATTCGGCTTGATGACAACACTTATACACCCGTTTTTGGGAGAGGTCCTATTAAAGTGAATGATAGAAATTTCAAGAATTTAATTAATGTTCCTTCACTTTTAAATAACCTCCTTCAATGTATTATATCAATCACCTTAGTTAGGGCATGTAGGTTGAGTTCACTCTAGATTTTGTTTATGTCAGAGAACTTAATAGTGACAATATTAGTGCGGTTGGTATAGTTGATGAATACTCACAAGTTTACTCTTTTTCCCACTTTTTTTCCTCATATTTTTCATCAAATTCACTTGGAGTTGAAGATATTTCCAAGCTTACTTGTGATGATGATGAATTCTCCTATAGTTTGGTTTATTTCATAGTGGTGGGGACCCACCTTCTCCATCCACTTATCATATACCACATCTTCAAGAGTTATATATTCATCCTCCTATTTTTAATCCTTTATATACTTTTTAAGGAGGAGGTGCTTTGATTTAGGACTCATCAAACATGGGACACTCTTATATATAGTTATAGGATATCCCACCTTCCTTATTTTCCATTGCTTCAGATTCACCATATGTTCATGGAGTAGTTAGAACTTCCACCTCACATATGGAGCATCATTCCTTGGATAGGAACCACACCTTGTCACTTCAAGGATCTTCTTCTTTACTTGATAAAAGGTTTATGCGACACATTATTCATATTAGGAGGTTAGCTAGTGTTTCTTCATCTCTTATCATATTCTAGAAAGATTGTAGTTTGTACATGAATACCATGTTAGGCTTTAGTTTATGGGACTGATTTGATGCTTCTTTCTTAGTTTGTTTCAAGGTGTATTTTATCTCTTATAAGTCGATGTATTCCCTTAGGGGGTTTTCTCCATAACTAGAGATCCTTATTGTATATGGGTACCTCATCGAGGTCTCATTATCGGGACCCATTTTACTTATCCTCTTCTTCTTTTCTAGAGAGATGTTGTTTTTACAACGTTAAATTATCATGCTTAGTATGTAGGCCCCATTGAAACATATTTCTTAGTTTTCTATGGAATTTCTCTTTCAATTATGAATTTATATTATCTCTACCTTAGATTCAATGAAGGGATGTGTTGGTGTATATGAATTGATCATCATCATTCAACATCTTTTACCCTATTGATGGTTAGTCATCTCACTTAGTGAGAATAGGTCATAGTGGAATAGGTCAATAGGGTTAGTTAGGGTTGTGTACACATGTCATGCATAGGAGTTACACAACACTCCTATATGTACCTCTCTTTTTTATCTATAAGCATGTTAGACACATCGTTTTCTTTTTGTACTTGATTCTCATTTTGTGATTCAATCTCTTGCTTACTACGTGGAGGTTTCATGAAACCATTGAATTGCAAACATTTCTCGATATGTACAGGGTTCCATATTGATCCTCATAGAACAATATGATACATACTCCTTCTACATCCACACATGCACATCGATCCATCACCTAATTCTTCTCCATTAAATGACCCCAAGGATACAAATGACAATGTATCCCTTTCTTCTTGATTTTTTAAATATCCATGATCACTTTAGGATAGATCACCTATCAGGATGAAAGTGTAACTAGGTCCTTTCCTCTCAAATTTACCAACATGGTATAGGAGGATTCCCCTACCATCAAAATTCTTCAATGTTGTGATGAAAAATCCATACTTTCCTACATGGGGTAATAATATTATCATATTTAGAAGGTCTCACCTCCTAAAATGTGTAACCTTCTCAACGAATCCATGATCGACATCAATATAGGGAATCCACAAGATTCCCACATCCTCAAATTTGTCTAGCCTCTTAACCCACAAGATTTTTAATCCTTCACCACCTTCCTTTCTAAACACATACATGCCTTCACATGGTTGTATGATGACATGCAAGGTCTTGATCAAAATAGTGTAATCCATAACATCATCACCATCCCCAATGTTAATCTGATTAAGAAGAAGATATGCTACATGCATCCTCATGTTTCCCTCCTTGTCAAAGAGGAGTTACAATGCTTTCTTTCTACAAAATTTATCTAACCTATTGACTATCTGCAATGGGTTTATAATAACATGCTTATTTCCAAACCATATAAAATCTCCACATCTGTGCCGACTTTTAAGATTTTAATCTCACTTTCCATAAAGATTATTTTCCTCTTACTAGTTCTTAATATTGATCAACTCATTGAGCTCACCTGCAAGCCATGAGATGATTTATACTATGTATGGTTTTTCTTAATATAATCAAATCCTTATCGTACCAAAAGATCAACATAATATTTCTTTCATCACCCCTTTTGGAAATTTTTTTCTATCATGTCATGCCCTTTGGGTTGAAAACATGGGGACCACCTATCAGCACTCTATGACCTATATACTCCACAACCTTATCCAAAAGACAATGGACGATTATTTCAATGACCTCTTAGGTAGATCCAAGCATCGACATGAACATATTTCCATCCTCGAAATCCTATTTGCTGGTCTCATCCATATCTTCATTCATCTTAATGACACCAAATGTGTGTTTGGATTTTTAACTAGAAAATTTACTAAGATTCATTATTTATATTAGGGGATTGAAGTTGACTCTGTCAAGATTGCATCCATATTGAGATGCCTCCTCCTTCAAATCTTAAGAAAATTTACAATCTTCAAGGCTGAATTCAATCAGTTTTTAATTTCATATCACAACTTTCTAATCATTTCCAACCTTTTCATCATCTTCTCCATAAAGAAACTCACTTTAAGTGGGATGTCAATTGCCAAAAATTATTTGATGAGATCAAGCATTATATTCTATCACCACTTGTGCTTACGCCTCCACACAAGGGGGCCTTTTAATATTTACATCTTTTCAATAGACCATGCTCTAGGTGCCATGTTGGCACATCACAATGATTAGGGTAGGAAGTAGGTCATCTATTACATCATATGCACTCTTCACAATCACGAAACCCTCTACACTTAAGCTAAAACATTGTGTTGTAACCTTTTCTATGACACTTCTAAACTTGGCCATTATCCTCTTAATCATAAAACATATGTTGTCACTAGATTCAATCCTCTCAAAACTATGGATTCTAAGACTTATCATAATGATTAAATCATTTGATAGCTCATGCTCATGATTTATTTTTACCTAGAGTTCATATCTAAAAAAATTATCAAGGGACAAGAAATTTCTAATCAACTTACGAGGCCCCTCTTCTAGACAATCAACTTCCTCATGAGAAATTTCCTATGAGTCCATCCATACCATTGATCATGAGTAATATACCCTCAAAATAATACTTTTATTTTATGGATATAATTTTTGGAAAGGAGGGAGGTAGCATCATCATCATTCCTCCTTGGGAAAATCCTATCCCCATTGCGTATAAACTTAACTTTGAGTGCACTAACAACTTGGATGAGTATGAAGCCCTCTTGGGTCTCCAAACCATGATTATGATTATTATTGAAATCCTTTATATCTATAGTGATTATCAACTCATAATTAATAAAATAAAGGGAATCTATCAGTGTAAAAATGAAGTCCTTCAAAATTACAAGAAAATTGTCAACTTTCTTCTCGAGGCCTTTGATTAATACACCATTCAAACTGTCCCTCCCTCATCTAATCACTTCATAGATATCTTATGACATCTCTTATCAATGGATAACCAAATAATTCAAAATATTCATTTTTGTCTAATGCATTGATCAAGCAGATTGTATCATGCCCATGAGATTCCTCACATTAATCTCATGAATACCAATCAATCAGATGTCTAGTATGCCTAGATATTCAAGTATCTATCTCACTCTAAAATTCCCTCCAATCTATCTAAAAACATTAGGCTATCTTTTCTTTAACACGCTAGCGATATGTCTTTCTTCATGTCATCCTCTATAAATGTGGGTTAGGCTATATTTTACTATGATTCCTTAAAACACATGAATCTATTCACACTATCTAAGAAGTCCACAATGGAATATATGGTGGACACTTATACGGTTTGGAAATTTCCAAGCACATTCTTCAAATGGGTTACTTATGGGCTCACCCCTAAATTAAGACTACTTTGTGAATATGTCAAAAGTGTGTCAAATGCCAGCAAAGACATTGCAATCTCATCTACATTCTTAGCCGGTCCTTACATACGAATCAAGGTCTTTTTCCTTTCTCACAATGGAGACTCAACCTCATTAGACACATCAATCCATGTTATTTTCAGCATCATCATTGTATTAACCACCTTTGTTGAATACTTCACCAAGTGGGTGAAAGTCATTCAACTTGCATCTACCAAAGATAACAAAATCATTAATTTTTTCTATCAACACATCATCAACTCGCTTGAAGTCCCTCATAAAATCATCAAGGACAACAAAAATTCCTTCAAAAACAAATATCTTAAGAATATTTTTAATTATTTTCAAATTAATCTAATTTTTCTTCTCTTTATTATCCTCAAGCTAACGGTCAAGTCGAATCCACTAACAAATTGTAATATTCTTGCCAAAATTGTTGATAAAATAGGTTGAAATTGGAAACTTCACATCTCCTTCACTCTTTGGGCTTAACAGGATAGCATATGCACTTCTACGAGTGTTACTACCTTCTCTCTCATCTATGGCTATGAATCTATTCTTCCCCTTGAAGTTCAAATCCCATCCTTGCATGTTTCTCTCTATGACTTTGTCTCAGAAGAGGAATATCATCAAGAGTGTCTAGCATAGATAAAACTATTAGACTAGCATCACCTAATCACTATCCAACATCATCATGCCTATCAAGAGAAAATCAAATGTTCTTATAACAAGCATTTAAAATAATGTGACTTTACCATCGGTGACATTATCCTCAAAGAAAATTAAAATGTCACTACTCGAGAAAGGAGCCAACATGGAAATTTTTCTCCCAACTAGAATTGACCATATATTATCATGCATAAGTATGGGTATGTGGCCTATCATTTATCCTCCCTTAATGGTAAACAAAAATGGAACCTCTCATATGTCTTGCACTTGCAGATTTTCTAGTGTTAACACACCTACCAACATGATCTTACTTAAATTTTAGGATCTCATTCGATTATTAACCTTTCCATCTATCATTGTAATGATTTAGAATAATTTTTATTCCATCATTATCCTCTCTATAACCTTTAATATGGGCACCACGGCTCTTCCCATAACATATTCCTTATATACAAGTTCCTCCTTTTAGGTGGGAACCTTGTAATCATTACATTCATTACCCTCTTATCTACCTACTCAAACCGCGATAAGGGTCCATATGTTTTCTTGAACATCTTATCTTCACCTCCCTAAGTGGTCTACTTCATTATCTCGCATGTCTATCCTAAATAAAAAAATCATGGATGCTCCTATCAAAAGCTATATTATTCACAAACCAAATTGTTCCCTTAAAGGATAGTTATTCATAGTAAATAAAATAATTTCAAAATTTATTAACTAATCCCTTAAAAGAAAACTATCATGCATATCTTATCCTTCCATCTAAATTAAAAAAACATCAAAATCAAAATTAAAAATTTCCATTACTGAGACCACTCCCTTGGAGGATGGTTAATTTATTATATCATGGAAGTAAAGGCTTCCCACATTGATCAACCTTCTAAATATATAAAAGAAAAGAAGAATTAAAAATCAAGCATCAAAAGAAATCCTCCTACATTAATTAAGTTTCCCATCTATATAAAACTTCCCACATTAATCATTTTATGTCATATTTCTCAGAGATGGGACATAAACATAGGAGAACCACCTAAGGAGAAAATATTTCCCCCAAACAAGATACATTTAAACCCTTTGTCATGTCTATAATAGGTGTGTAAGCACACCTTCCATATTTCCCCTCATGATATGAAATGTGACTAATTATTGTTAGTTATGTATAAACACACTGATATAGGCTGCGAATGCATCACTTTGTGCATGTTCCTTTTCACGTTTGTTATCTAAACTAGTTAAAAATCATCTATCCTTTATGCATCCCGAAGAAGTGTAATTTCCTACGTTTTGGTCACTCAATTAAGGTTTTATCTTATGTATCGCATCCCATCAAATTTTCCCATCTTATATCATATTCAATGTAATTAATCACTTAAACATATAATCTAAATTATCTCATCATCATTTCTAATACATCATATCCATTTTATATCATATTCATATCATCTATGACATCATCTATATCTAATCTAACCATTATATCCATTGATTATCATGATCATCTCTAATCTAAATCCATCACATATATTTTATATTCCATCCATGCATCATATAAATTTTCTAAATCTAATCACGTCTAATTTTCATATAATAAAACATCTACATTCCATCCATTGTATCTAATCATATCTAAATCACATATAATCTACATCACATCTCGATCACTTATATATCATCTCTAATAATATATAAACCATATCTAATCTAATCTCGTATCCATCAAATCTATTATACTCTTGGTCATATCATATACTATTTATCACATCTATCACATCATAATCCATTATCATATATACATCATGTACATTAACATTAATAATCTAGTCTAACATCATTTCTACATCTAATGAAAACCATCAAAACATATAAAACATTAAATAATCTAATATAATCACCAAAAATACATGTAAATCACAAAAATATCATCATATATACAATCAAATTATTTAAACATCTGTGATAGGCCTTGATTGGGTTTTATCTAAAAATATATAGTTCAAAATCTATATACAATGTTCACTACTTGGTAAACACAAGATCATATGCTCGATTCCCAAAGCTCCTAGCATGGGGAAATCCTCCTCCATATCCACTATCTAGACACACCATCATGTATACGATGTGCCACGCTAGCTATGCTCTTTAACGTTTCATGTCACCTTGATCTCCTCCCTCCTACTAAGTATGTCACATAGCATGATACATTAGGTAATATCATAGTAAATATGCACTCATAGTAACATGCCTTATCTCTAAAGGCCTAGTACTTCTCCAGTGTTACATAACTAGGTGACACCATCATTCCATATCCTTGTGTGTCTCCTTGACCTCACCCTCAATTACCTTGGATGCGGTGCCCGGATCTCCATATTTGGCCCATGCACCCTCTCTCTATCGCCAATAATTATCTCAATATTTTATAGCCATGTCCCTCTCTAGCGTATCCCATCCTATTTCGGCACATAGTATCTCACCCATAATGAGTGGCATATATTTCTTCATGTAATTGGTCTATCTTATCCTCCACACATCCATATCCATGCACTCCCCCTACATGAACAACATCTTCGTGGTTATTGGTGATTCACTAAAATAAGGAAGAGTGGTGTATCTAATATAATCTAGAACAAAATGTAAAAATAATAAATAAATCCTATAAATGCCGATGGAAAATGACCCAAAAACTAATCTAATGAAAGAAAAAACCTAATATGTAAGAGAAGTATGGAAGTGACATAGCTGATCGAAGATCTCATTGGGATGTATCACAAAATAAATAGAATAATATGGAAGTAGGAGCAGCTGTGAAGAGGCCCCAAAATGATGGATCTAATTTATCTAGCTAGACTGGAGTTCCTGGAGAGGGAATGGGGTGCTTGCGAGAACCATGGTCTACTGAATGGATGCCCTCATCTATAAAAAAGGTTTGAAAGTAAGTTTGATAGGTCTAATAGGTGTTCCAAAACCCTCATTATGTTTCACATCAATTTTCTACACTACACTAGGTGTCGTTAATAATCCAAGATGAAAGAAAGACCTACAATATACCACAAGAAGTATGAAAACCCTAAAAAAATAAGATTACAAATGAATGGGTTGGGCTAACCTCAGTTGCCACAAATGTGGGTTTACCAACTAATCATTGCACTACATTTTGGACACAAATATAGTTTTGGTGTGTGTGTGCATCATGTGTCCTAGGTACTCTAGTGCTAGTCCCACTTTGTAGAGTAGTGAGTAATAACTAAATGCATAATGTAATAGAATGGTGCATGAAATAGAATAGAATCCCTCTCACTTTGTGGTTGTGTGATGTAGATGAACCATCCTTGTCCTTTTGATGGAGCTAATGGATGTAAATGATCTCCAAATGGATTAAACTCTAGGTGGATGATAATAGTGACTAGTGCTTGGTCCCTCATTATGGTCTCATAACTTTATATTTATAGGGTTCTCTTGATATAATTTCATAATTAACCATGAAATGGTTGACCACAAAAAATATAAGAAGATGAAATGGCTAGAAAGTGCCCAAAAAGTAGTGAGAAATTTCAAAAGGATCGGGGTGCCCCTAGTGGGACCAAGGCACCCATGAGTGACCTGTACTAACTTGAGAACCCTAGTCAAGGATAAACTAATGCAAAATTATGGAAGCTAACTCGACATGTGGGTGCAAGAGGTTGGGAATGATGAAAGAAAATAAAACAATATAGTCAAAAGATGGGGCTTAATTAACACTTTATTTACACAAGAAACTTCTAAATAGTAGTATGATATCGGGACTAAATAATGTCTAATGTGCATTATTTGGTGACTATGTTTTCCCACCACTTTATGTTGGTGAGAAGAAATATTGGTAACATAAAGTAGATATAGATGCATACCTAATGTCCATAAATATTGTAGTAGAAAACCCGCGAAAGGACTAGACAAAGCATGGAATGACAAAAATATGATGGAGTGTGGAAACTATTGATGAAAAAGTGTAGAAAAGTAGTGACAGTGAACCTAGAGCAGAAACACATGTGAGTTGTTGATGAATTTACTTACATGGTTAGTATTATGTGTGCTATTGCAAAAGTGTTGTTGTTGACGTTGTTTTGTTTTTCCCATTTGACTGCTTGTTTCTCATACAGATGAACCTGCAAGGAGAAAAAGATCAATTAGTCAAATATATATGTATGTATGTATGTATGTGTAAAAATTCAATGTAAAAGATGCATATATATGAATGTAAAAATCATGTGTGTGTAAAATACACAAATGAAAAAGTGTAAATAGAACATGTGCACCTGATCCATGTCAAGAAAGAAAGTGTAGAAGGATATCATGTACTACCATGGTTTTTTGGGAAATCCGATGCCATAGGCTAAAGAATTATAGGGAGGAATTCCATTATATCCTCTAACCTTTAACTACTTCCCTAAATGTGTGTGAAGAGATCTTTCTACGTCCTAGTTTTTGGGTGATCCAACAACACTAGAAAAAGAAATATAGGGAGGAATTATGTTCTATCTGAATCCTTTAAATTATTCCCATAATTCTAAGGACAAACATGTCTGTAAAAGATGATGTGCATGTCATTTGTATACTAGTCTAAACCCACTCGATGTATGTAACCCACAATACTAAGGGCACAAAGTGCACTAAAATGAATCGATGTAGAATCATTGTGTAGTATGTAAAACCCAAATAATTCCCCCCTCATTGGGAGTGCATGTGACATCATTGATAGAAGAATGCATCCCCAAAAGAGGGCCAACCACATGAACTCTATATTTTTACACTTTAGTGGGAAAGGAAAATTATTTGTAGAAACCAAAGTGCATAGACAAGTGGCTAGCCAAAGACAAGTGTTATTACAAACAAACATGCATGTAGAAGACAATGTGTAAGCTACGCAAACAATGTATAAGCTATGAAATAAAGTGGTAGTGTAAACACGCAAGAGGAAAAATAAGTTGTGTAAAGTGGGTTGTAAACATGGGAAATCACTCACAATGTCACAAGACACACACGGAAATCATGACTTCATATAAATAAACAAGTGTGCACATCAAACATAGGGTAAGACCCAAAAACAAGAGTAAATAATAGATAATAAATATAACAAAACAAGTATCGAAAGTAGATATCACCACAAAATAAATGTTGCACATAAAGGACTCGTTAGCATGTTAGAAAGATAACTAGTATGTCAAAAGAATGTATAACTAAGTGATGTAAAGTGCTAAGTATAAAATGAAATAATAACACTTATGAGAGATGAATGTGGATGCCCCCAACAAATAGTGTAGGAAGGGTAAAAGATGAGCATCCATGTTGCATGTAAGAGACTTGTATTTGTGATCACAACTAGACAAATACGTGGATGTGAATGTGTGGATGATATAGATAAATTATACAAGTTAGCTAACTAGCATGTGTAAGAAAGTGACCATGAACTAGAAAAAGTAAGCAAGAGTAAAAGCAACCATAATATGTAGTATATTGTGGATGGATGGAATAGAAGGAAATATGGATGGTAGCATCCACATGACCTATGATTGAATGGAAATGTATATAATGAGGTTCATTTGGTTTTCCTCCTCGGCATTCAAGAATGAACAGAAAAGGAGAGTGCTTCATTGGAAAATGGTTGAATAATGTGTGTTGTTTCTAACGCATTGTGATGCATGTGTTTGGGTGATGATATGCAACCTAAAATGGGTAAGTGTGTGTTAACCCTATATCAAAGCATAAATGATGAAAAGATGAATGAAGGAGTGATGATGTATCCTAAAACATATACCACTACTAGATGAATGAATAGGTGACCAATTAGCCTAGACCATATGTCGTGAACCTAGAAATGTTGCATGAAGAAATAATAAATGATGAACAAGTAATGAGGATAAGGTCCATTTGATTTGTACACCCTTAGAAGTCAAGTATGGATTGAGAAACTAAAGTGTGTTATAGGGTAGTGAATGCATCGTGTAGAAGACAATGTAGTATGTGTGATGAGAATAAACAACCAAATGATGCATATAAATGTGTAAATATGTAATCTAAAAAATGTAATGCAAAGTGTGCATGTGAACTAAAAGCGTAAGGTGCATGCGATGTAGTATGTGTGATGAGTAGACGGCCATATGATGAGTAGAAAGTGTAGATATGCAATGTATAGTATGTAATGCAATATGTGTAGAGAGACTAAATGTGTGCTATGTAATATGTAAGATGAATAGGATGTAATGTGAGAGTTGTAGATGACAAAAGTTTGAGTGATGTATGATGAATACTATTATGATGTAGGATGTGTAGATGTGTAATGATGTAGACAAAATGTACGAGTGTATGATGTCGGATGGAATACGACGACACTAGACATGTGTAGAAAGCAGTGTGTAATTCTATTATGTAGTGTGTGAGGTTTATGTGTAGTAAGCCCTCAATAGTCAAGTTTGAACAAAAGCACAAGAGTGTATCATTGGGTAATGACAATGTTATAGCCTATTTATGACTATGCAAGATGATAGGATGCTAAGATAAGGTATGCATAAATGATAAGAGTGTGATGTAGTAATATGTAAGGACATTGGAATGGGGTTAAATGGTATGCTCCCAAGTGTACATGAATTTATTAGCTAACCAATAAGCTCAAAGGATGAATGTCATCCACTCGATGCATATGATGATGAAAGCATGTGATCATCCTCTAAGAGTGGTGGTATAACAAAGAAGACATTGTGTTAGTGAATGAAGTTTTTCCTTATGTGAGGGATGAATGTATGATGGAGGTCATGGTATAGAAAAATTCATCGGTGATGGATATCTACATGATACTAAATGCGAAGATGATGAAGACCCACATGGAATAAAATGAGGTGGTGATCTACATCAAGAGGAAGTGACTTTCCTAGGAATGGGAATATACCTATGTGTATGAATAGCAAAGTGGTGTGGTCGAGTAGAAACTACTTGAGAAGGGGAACTAAGCGTAGGTTATAATTTGAGAAAAAAATAATATGATGGGTTAGAGGAAGTAGATGATACACTAGCTATTACACAAGGAGATGAGAACCATGGATTAGATGGAGTGACATAATAAATGGAAATGACATGTTTTTTGTTAATAAATTTGAGTTGCAAATGATTCATAGAAATGATTGATTAAGAGTGATGGATCTAATTGAGACTAAGAAGCATGTCACATCTAGCAATTGGGTTTCTAATGAAGAAAATCACAAGTAGCGTAAGAGGACCAATTGTAAAATGTATCTTAACCATTCCAAAGGGTTTATTGAAAGGGTACTTGATTTTTGATTAAGGATACCTGATATTTTGGAGAAGTGAATTAGAGCATGTGCTAACGAGTCACGATAGGTTAACCTTAATGTTGTTAATATAGGTCAAACCAATAGATGTACTAATATGTAAATGATTGGAAGAAAATTTTCATGATAATCATGATCAAAGAATAAAATTATTGGTGGTGAAGCGTCAATACTTGCAACTAGGATATCTAAATCTCTTGATGCGGTAGGAGACATTGTGAGAGAGACATAATTAACGAGATGAGACGGTCATTTTTGTGTTATATTTCAGTAACAAGTTATTAATGATATTGAGTTTATGATTTTGCTTGATAGGTATAGATGTTGGGGATTTTAGAAGCTCAATTTGACCCTTGTCAAGAAAATCTTGATTGAGATATCGAGTCTGAAACAAGAATCAATGGTGTGTCTGATGCATTGATGATAATCATAATAAGAGTGTTCATCGAAATTGCGTCCTTTTGGTTGAGATGGATCTATTTGAAGAGGAGATGGTAATGTAATAAGATTACTATCAATTATTTGTGGTAGTAGAACACCTAGAGGTATACTAATCTTAGTAAAAGGACATTTTTATGGTTGTGATTGAAGCTCCTTATGAGTAGATATTGCATTTACAATAGTTTTTTTGTTTGTGGGTTTAGTTGTGGCAGGTTTAAATGTTGGCTTACCTTGAAAATGTGTGGATGATGATTCTTTCTCTTGATACTTAATTTTTCCTATTACCAAGAGTTTAGTCTCATGAAGCTTAAGAGTTTGAAAAATATGATCAAACAAAGGAGATATTTCAAAGATGACACTCTCTTAGAGAGGCGGTGAAAAACTACGAATAAATAAGTCCTGAAGCTCGAGTCTGCCAACACATTTATTATCTTAGTTAGATTATTCTTATGCCTCAAAACATAGTTAGCGAGGTGTTCATTTGATCCCTATTTAAAATATGCTAGCTGATTGTAAGAGTTATTAGAGCCAATGTTGATAGATAAATGTGTGAGAAAGGCATCGTCTAGATGCATGAAAGATACTACCAAATGCATGGGTAGGTCATAGAACCAACACATCACATAGTCTTGCAAATTATTAGGAAAAATCTTAGCATGATCATCTGCATAGTCAAGGAATGCTACATAAAATGCTCAGAGATGCTCTTGTGGGTCCCAAGGCCTTTAAAGATAGGTAGTATAGGAGAGATGAAACTAGATGGTAATGGAGAGGTTGATATGGTAGACACGAAAGGAGTATATAATAATATTATAGAGTCTAATGATGTTTCTACACGTGAGGTAGTTAATGTGAAAATTTGGTGAATTGGGGTTTGTTAGTCTTGATATAAAGAGGTCAAATATGGTTCATCAAAATGATTAAATAAAATAAGGAAGAATGGTGTAATCTCAATGGAATGTAAATATAGTAAATAAATATAATAAATGACTATGGAAAATTACCCAAGAAACTAATATAATGAAAGAAGAAACCTAATATGCAAGAGAAGCATGCCTCTTAGGGGAAGTATCTTAGCTGATTTGAGGAGCTCATTAGACTATGAATAGAACAATCTGGAAGTAGGAATGACTATGAAAATGCCCGAAAAGAATGGATCTCGAGATATCTAGTTAGACTAGAGCACCTGGAGATGGATTGGGGCACCTGTGGGTGCTCTTGTCTATAAAATGGGTGCTTTAGTCTATGAAAAAGGTCTGGAACTTAGTTTCACATGTGTGGTAGGTTGTTTGAAACCATCCTTTGTGTGTCACACTAGATTCACTACATTGCACTAGGTGTTGTTAATAATTCAAGATGAAATAAATACTTATAAGAGACCACAAGAAGTATCAAAACACTAAAAAATAAGAATGCAAATGAATGGGTCGACTAAATTTATTCGCCACAATAGTGGGTTTATTAACTGATTTTTGTACTAAATTTCGACCTAAATGTAGTTCTAGTGTGTGTGCATTATGTTACCTAGGTTATCTTGTGCAAGTTGCACTTTCAAGTAATGAGCAATAACTAGATGTAGAATGTAATAGAATGGTGCATGAAATAGAATATAATCCCTCCCCTTATGCTTGTGTGATGATGATGAACCAACATTGTCCTTGCGATGGAGCTAATGGATGTAAATGATCTCTAAATGTATGCTACTCTAGGTGGATGACGGTAGTGAATAATGTTTGGTCCCTCATTATGGTCTCATAACTTTATATTTATAGGGTTCTCTTGATCTAATTTCATAAGTAACCCTAAAATGGCCTACCACCAAAAAGTTAAGAAGCTAAAACGACTAGAATGTGCCCAAAAATGGTGGGAAATTTTAAAAAGGATCAAGGCATACTTGGTAGGACCAGACACCCAGGGTCACCCTAGTACTGCACGAGTGCCCTGATTAAGGATAAAATATTGTGAAATTAAAGAAGTTCACTAGGCACGTGGGTGCGAGAGGTTGGGAATGAAAAAATAAAATAAAGTAAGATGGTTAAAAGATGTGGGTTAATTAGTACTTTCTACACTCAAAAACCTTCTAAATAGTAGTATGAGACCAAGACTAAATAATGTCTAAATAGTAGTATGGATATCTCGGCATTGGACTCCAACTTTAATCGGTAAGATAGACTTACATCGTGTGCTAAGGGAATTTGCATTGTGACTTTCTCTTGATAGGCGATAAAGAAAACATTGCTTCAAACTCTGGACTTGCCAATCTAAATATTTGGTCATGAAACCTTGGTTCCCATCCTTTAACTTGATTATGAAGGTCTACCTTTCCGCACACGAGGGATGGAAGTAGAATCTTTCTCATGGAAACCTATTTGGATCAGGCTACCCCACTTACCTATCCAATTCTGGAGTCATGACTATCTGACAACCATTGGCAACACCTTGGGAACTACACTCTTTATAGATTCTCAAACCACTAATTACACCCATACTACCTATGCCCAGATCCTGGTGGAACTTGAAACTACTAAAAATCTTCCTGCTACCATAGATCTTAGAGTGCAAAATATAACTTGGTCAAAAACTCTTGATTATGAAGGTCTACCTTTACGATGCGAGAAGATGTTTTGGCTTAGGACACACCTCTACTACTTGTGGGATGGAAAAACGTCAACATGAAAAGTGAAATTGGTGGAAAGATGAACTCCCAGAGCACCTAATTTCTTATTCTAAAAGGGATCTTGAATCAAAAGTAGAAACATGCAGGGTGGTTGAATCCAAATCGCCCTAGAAACCCCTCATCGGTGAAAATCAAAGCATTGATCTTAGCTATGGGAGCATGAATAATGCTCAAGTTGTTGAGGGCAACACGGATAATAATAAGTTTGTGGCTGTCCCAATTGGGACAAATGTGACTAAGGAGAATACCCCTCCTTTGACTTCTCCTCCAACAGTGGAGACTCCATCAGGCTGGGTTACGGTTAGCAAAAAAAAAAAAATCACCCTGAAGGAGAGCTATTCATCTGGATGATTTTCTCTGTTAGTGTTCGGCCAGAGTACATTGTTATCATTTTTGTGGCCGGATTACAACATGTTTTCTTTTCAATGGTGTTGGTGTACCATTGCTTTGGTTGTACATTGTTGTTTGTTCAGCGTGATTGTTTATTTCATCTGCTAAAGTTGATGGTTGTTGCTTCTTCTTTGCAGACGGCATTACGCAAGTTTGTCCTTATTGTTATATCTGGATGTTGATCCCTTTATTTGTGCTTATTATTTCTATTTTGGCTTTTGAGCCTTGTTGTCACAAGTGGTATAGTCCCTTTCAAAAACTATTTGCCAATAATTAAAAAAATAATGTCTAATGTGCATTATTTCTTGAGTATATTTTCCCTCACTTTATATGGCGAGTGGAAATCTTGGTAACATAAAGTAGATAGAAATGCGTACTTGATGATGTCCATGAAGATTGTAGTAGATAACACACTAAAGTACTAGAAAAAGCATGGATTGACAAAAATATGATGGAGCATAGAAAATAAAGATGAAAAAGCACAAAAAAGTGATGAGAGTGAACCTAGGGTAGAAATGCTTATGTAGTTGTTGATGTGTGTAATGTACCTACATGGTTAGTGTGGTGTGTGCTAACACAAATAATTTTCATTCATGATGTTGTTGTTGTTACCCTCATTTAATTTTTTATTTCTCATACAGCCGGACCTATAAGGAAAAAATGATCAAGTAGTTAAATATGTATGTATGTATGTATGTGTAAAAACATAATGTAAAAGACACACATATATGAATGCAAAATCTTATGAATGTAAAATATGTAAATGGTAAAGTGTAAATGGAACATGTGCACCTAATCCATGTCGAGAAATAAAGTGTAGAAGGATATCATGTACTACCATAGTTTTTTTGGTGGTTTGATGCCATAGGCCAAAGAAGTATAGGGAAGATTTCCATTATATCCTCTAACCTTTACCTGCTTCCCTAAATGTGTGTGAAGATATATTTATACATCTTATTTTTGGGTGATGCTACACCATTGACCGAAGAAGTATAGAGAGAAATTATGTTGTATCCTCCACCTTGTAACTACTTCCTAGAATGCTAAGGAAAACCATGTCCTATAAAATATGTTGTGTACGGAGTTGTTAGGAGATCGGGTGCGAACCCACTCATTATATGTAACCCAAAATGCCAATGGTGGAAAGTGTACTAAAAATAAATGGTGTAGAAGCTTTTTGTATTATGTAAAACCTCAAACGATGCACCCTTTTTGAGGGTACATGCGACATCACTAATAGGAGAATGAGACCCAAAAATAGGACCAGCCACATGAACTCTATAACTTTTCCCGCACAAGGAATGGAAATTCCTTGGTAGAAACCAAGGCACACAAATAAGTGGCTATCCAAATAAAATCATACGTACGAATTAAAATGCATGTAGGAGACAATCTATAAGCTACATAAACAATGTGTAAGCTATGAATCAAAGTGGTGGTGTAATCACACAAGAGGAAAAAATAAGCCATAAAATTTGGGATGCAAACATGAGACATCACTCATGATGTTGCAAGATGTGCAAGGCCATCATGGCCATATACAAACAAACAAGTGTGCACACCAAATAAGAAAAAACAATAAAGAAGCAATGTAACAAATAAGTATGGAAGTAGATATCCTTACATAAAAAATGTTACACATGAAGCAACCATTAACATGTTAGAAATATAACTAGTATTTCAAAAGTGTGTATAACTAAGTGTTGTAAAGTGATAAGTACAAAACAAAACAATACCACCTATAAGAGACGAATGTGATGCCCCCATTTTTTTGGCGGCGACCACTATAGGAAGGGTAAAGGAGAGCATCCGAGATGCTTGTAAGAGACATGTATCTCGTGATCACAACTAGAAAAATATGTGAACGTGCATATGTGGATGATACATATAAATGAAACACAAGTAATCTAACTAGCATGTGTATTAAAGAGACCATGAACAAGAAAAAGTAAGAAAGATTAAAAGAAACCATAATATGTAGTATAGTTTATATGTATGGAATGGAATGCAATATGGATGGTAGGAGATGCATGCCCCATGAGTGAATGCAAATATATGCAATGAGGTTAATTTGTTTTTCCCCCTTAGTAGTCGAGAAAAGAATGAACCAAAAAGGAGAGTGCCTCATTGGGAAATCATTGAATATTGTTGTTGTTTCTAACACGTTGTGATGCATGTGTGTGTGTGTGTGTGTGTGTGTGTGATGATATGCGACCTATAAATGGTATGTTTCCATCAACCCTATAGCTGAACTATAAAGTATATGATGACGAGATGAATGAAGGTGTGGTGATTTAGCCTAAATCATATACCATTACTAGATGAATGAATAGGTTCCCCTTTATCCTAGACCATATGTTACAAATCTAGGAATTTTGTAGGAAAAAATAATGAATGATGAACTTGTAATGAGGATAAGGTACATTTGATTTGTAAACCCTCGGCAGTCAAGTATGGAATGAGGAACTAAAGTTCATAATAGGGTAGTGAATTGAGCATGTAGAAGACAATGTAGTATTTGTGATGAGAATAGAAAACCATATGATGCGTATAAATGTGTAAATATGTAATGTGAAAAATGTAACTCAAGGTGTGTGTATAAACTAAAAGTGTAAGGTCACTATGTAGAATTTTTATGATTACAAGACCATATGATGAGTAGAAAGTGTATATATGCAATGTATAATATGTAATGCAATATGTGTAGAGAGAATAAATGTGTGTTATGTCATATGTAAGATGAATACGATGTAATGCAAGAGTTGTAGGTAATAGAAGTGTGAGATATGTATGATGAAGACTAGTATGATGTATGATGTGTAATGATGTAGACTAAATGAGGAGTGTAAGATGTAATATTGAATACATACGATGCTAGACATGTGAAAAAATATTTTTGTAATGCTTATTGTTTGGTGTATGGTCTTCAAGTGTAGTAAGCCCTCAACACTCAAGTGTGAACTAAAGCTCAAGAGTATGTCATTGGGTAATGATGACACTATAGCATATGTATAACTATGCAAGATGAGAGGATGCTAAGATAAGGTATTGATAAATTATAAGAGTGTGATGTAGTAATATGTAAGGACACTAGAATGGGGGTTAAATGGTATACCCCCAAGTATACATAAATGAATGAGATAACCAATAACCTTGGAGGATGAAGGTCTGTCATCACCAATCCAACACTATGATAATTCTTCACCGAGAACTCCTTGTGCTATGATTATTTACTAATGCACAACCTTTAGTTTGGTGGATGTAATCTGGAAACACAACAACAAACATAACACAAGAATACCATAGACTATAATAAGAAGGAATGATGATAAATCTGAAATATCAGAGTAAATTATAATATTAACATGAAATTGTTACAATCTCACCCATGAGGTACTTCAAGTGTTATTGACTTCACTTGCCTTTCACCAAGACTATGGGAGAAACTTTACAATTACACCTCTTAATGGCTTCTTCAACACACCTTTAAACTGATGGCTTCCTTTGCACACTTCCTACAATATTTCTCACTACTTCCTTCTATGCTAAATGAGGGGGGTGGCCTCTTTATTTATAGACTTCTAGGCTTATCCATATTATCTCTAAGATAGGATAAGAAATCCACTCTGACGAATCATATTCCATACCTTAACTCTTATCTGTACATGTAAGCTTATCTTTTAAGATAAGATAAACCTTATCATTTCACATGGGTTCCACATTTTTAGATTTTTACAAATAAAATATACAAAATATTTATGACCTCACTCCTTGTCCTTATTACTAATATAATATTTCTAATTCCTAATCATGTAGACCCTACTTCTCTTCTTACCCCAACTTTGACATTTTAACATTACTCGACCACTTACTTGACAACTATTTACTTTTTACCACAACATTCTATTATACTTTTGACTATTGCCACGTACTATACATTATTGGTGGCGTCGATTCGCAGTCACCGTTATCTTCTATCGGACACTACTACTAATTATACTTAACAACATCCTATTCCTAATACATACATTAATGAAATAGAAATTACGAGAGGAAAATTTTAGTGTCGACATCTTCCCCTTCCTAGCTTCTACTCCGTCCTCGAGTAGACTCTTAGTGCTTGGAAAATCTTCAACTTGTCATGGTTGACCCATTTTGTAATGGGAGTGTCATCCAATTCCTCCAGTCGTGCACGTACCATTTTCATGTACAGCTGCTATTTTGTAGGGCCCCATCCATTTTGGAATAAATTTTCTCTGTCTTCTTTTTTTGTATCTGGAATCATATACTAGAACCAAGTCATTCACATGAAATGGAGACCATCGGATCTTTTGATCAAAGTATTCCTTCGCTTCATTTTCTTCTTATAGCTTGTATCCTTAGCTATCTCCCTCATTTCCTCTAGCAAATGAAGATGTACCAACCTTTCTTTCATGAATCACTTTCATTCATTCTTTCATTTTCATTACTCGACCATGGGAATATCAAACTCAATAGGAAGAACTGGATCAATGCCGTAAGCCAACTTAAATGGGGAGTATCATGTTGCTGACTTTGATGTTGCCCTATATGCCCACAATCTTTGCATGAATCCTTTTATCCCATTTATGTACTGCAAGGCTCGCATCTTTGCTAGAATTTGACACAACACAAAAAATTTGTTCATTCCACTGTCCATTTGTGCTTGGCTTGTATTTTGTTGCCTTCCGTGCTTAATAGAAAACTTATTGAATAGGGCTTCTACCACCTCATTAATGAAGTGGCTTCCTTGATTGTTACAATTTCTAATGGACAACCAAATTTGGTGACAATGCGTTCATATATGAACCTTGCCACTTCATCCATGGAAGTTGTTTTCAATGGCCTAGCTTCAACCCACTTGGTTAAATAATCTGTGGCAACTACAATATACTTATTTTGGCGTGAGGTAGTTGGAAGTGGACCTACAATGTCTATTCCCACTTTTCAAAGGGACCAGTGGAAGAATAGGACATAATGGAGCTGATGAAGTCTTACGGTTACCATGTGTTTAACAAATATCACATGTCTTACAATAATTATAACAATCTTTAAAAAGAGTGGGCCAGTGATAACCTGCATCCAAGATCCTTCTTATTGTAAGTTGTCCAGAGAAGTGCCCTCCACATGTACCATTGTGGAATTCTTCTAGTAGTTCCTTCCCTTGATCACGTCCAACTGCCCTCTTGTATTGTCCATCAGGTCCTATTCAAAATAATACTCCATGCAGAATAGAATATGGATGACTGACTTGAGTAATCTTTCTCTTAGTCTTTGCATTGGCACCATCAGGAAACTTGAATTCATTCAGATAATTCCAAATATCTATGTATTCACTAGGGATTGTGTCAAGGGATAACAATGTTGCATCGGGGAAATCATCATCATCACAAGATGATCCTAAACCATCATAGGCTCGAGAGAGTGCATCTGCATTGACATGCTTCTTTCTTGGCCTATCTATAATATCAAATTCAAATTCTTGTAGCAAAATTATCCATCTTGCTATCCTCCCTGATGGGTTAGGCTTATTTACAATATATTTTAGAGCCTGATGATCTATTACAACTAGAAATTTTTCCCTAGCAAGTAATTCCTAAACTTCTTTTAAAAAAAATGATAGCGAGCCTCTTTTTCGATTCTAAGATAATTTACCTCAAAGATGCTCATTTTATCTGCTCCCAAAGTAAATTGGATGTTCATTCCCATTTTCATCCTTTTGGCTCAAAGTACTTCCTAGTGCTGCATCTGAGGCATCAATGTACATAATGAATGGCTTGCTCCAATCTAGATTCTTTAAAATAGGTGAAGACACAGGGCTTCCTTCAGTTGTCCAAAAGCTTCATGCGCCTTATTTCCTAGTTCATAAGTAACATCCTTCTTCAAGAATTGGGTTAGTGGTTGTGTAATCTTTGAGAAATTCTTGATGAACCTTCTATAGTACCCCACATGGCCTAAAAATGATCTCAACTTACTTCTATTCATAGGAAATGGTAACTCTTTAATTTTTGAAACTTTATCAGGATCAGTACCAATACCATCTCTGGATACAACATGCCCTAACAAAACACCTTTAGAACATCCAAAGACACACTTTGTAGGGTTTAGTGAGGCTTGTGCTTCATCTAACCTTTGAAATGCTGTCTCCATTTGGTGCAGGTGGTCCAACTTGCTCCCATAGATGTAAAAATCATCCATAAATACTTTGATGAAGGTCCCAATGTAGGGTTCAAACACCCTATTCATCAAATTTGGAATGTTGCTGGAGCATTACACAACCCAAAAGGCATAACTCTATAAGCAAACGTTCCCCAAGGAGTGGTGAACGTGGTCTTCAGCTGATCTTTCTCTCGCTATACTGAACTTGGTTGTAGCCGCTATATCCATCAAAGCAAAACTATAGCACTCTGGTCAGCCTACTTTGTCCAAGATCCTGATTCGAAAATGGAAGAGGGTAATGATCCTTTTGTTGCCTTATTGAGCTTCCTATAATCAACACAAATGCGTAGCTTCCCATTCTTTTTATTGAGATCACAATGGGAGAAACCCATTCTGAATTCTCCACAGCAAATATGAATCTTGCATCAAGCAACTTATCTATTTCTTCTTTTATAGTCTTGGAAAAATTAGGATTCATTCTATATGGCATTTGCTTTATGGGCTTAACACCATCTACCAACTCAATAGAATGTTCTACCCAACTTACTTGATGGAGTTCCTTGTAATCAAAAGTGAATATGTGTATGTACCTTCGAAAGAGCTAGAGGTAGGATTCCTTCTCACTCTCCATCACAGCATCACCAATCTTTATTTGTTGGAGACGATCATCAACTTCTTCTTCAGATAATTTTATGGGGTCATGAGTTGGTGTGACTGGAAGGATATCCATGACTGAAACATCAACCTCACTTTCTTCATCTTCAGTGTCCACTTCACTGGTACTAGAGTAATCAGAGGATGTCCAATCATCAGTTTCATCACTTGAATCCACAGGTTCTGCCTTATGATGTCGAGGGATCATGTTTATCTTCACCCTCTCTCTACCACATCCAAGTGTCATGAAACCTTCATTCCAGTAGTTTCTTGCATGAACTCTCCTTAGCCATGGTCTTCCCAAAGTAGCATTGGGTACACAACAGTACCATTTTTCATCACCTGAAAGTCTACCACACATACAACACCCATAACAGATATTGCCACATTTGAAACTACACCTTCTAGTTTAGTTTTTCCTTTATTTAATGACCTTAACATAAGTGTTGAAGGGTGATCAATTTTTAAACCCAACATATTCATTACAAACTCGGTCATTACATTAACTGCAGCACCTCCATCAACTAAGACATCATGAATTGAAATACCATTACATAATACCTCAGCTTGTGGAGCATAGGGATCTACCTCGCCTCCAAAACAGGGGACCTCAACCTCCTTCCTTCATCGAGCATTGAGTCCACTTCGCAACTCTCGCCTCTTCTCGAAGACATAGCCAAGAGTTGACCATATGTAATATTTGCGAGGCCTTTTGGAAAGATCTTCCAAGATGGAGTATGGTCCTGCCCCGTGAAATCAAAAATCCTACACACCCAACTTTCTTCTCCTATGTTTCTTACTAGTTTCTCCTTTCATCTTCTTAGGATCATTTCCATCTTGATTATCTTTTTCTTTCTTTCTTTTTGTTACAAACACATCTACTTCATTATTTCTGCTCTTATATACTACATCAAAAGAATTCACAGTGCTTTTCCTTTATCATTATCTCATTTACCAGATGTAGAAGCTCTATTTGGACAATTATACTTATAATGACCCTTTTATAACAACCATAACATACAACTTAGAAATATTTCTTTTTGGACCTCTATCTCCTCCTTGAGAACTAAATTCTTTTCCTGAAGAAGATTAATAGTTAATCGACCCATCTTTTGAGCGAGATCTTCATACTCGGTAGATGTACTAGGAGAAATATTTGTGCTCACGGGAGTGGTTGTGGATTCTGACCAAAGGTGCTTTGGTGTAGGCTCTACTTTAGCAACAATTTCTTTGGGCTCCTCTTCCATGCTTTCTTCTTGCCTTCTTGCAATCTCCTTTACTTGTTCAATGGTAGTTGGGTGGTCATACTTCACTTATTTTTCGATCTCTAGCTTCATCCCAAGAATGAAGTGCTTACGTAGGAGATTATCCACGCCTGTTCATCAATCCATCTACTAATCCTTCCTTCGGATCGGGCATCGAGCTTCCTCCTTAGCTCTAGAACATGAGCATGATAATCCCTTATCTTCTCCTTCTCTCCTTGGGATAGCTTTGTGATCTCGATCATGAGATCGCATATTTTGTTGTTCACCAAATTCTTCAAGAAAACTTTCGTTAATAAATCCCATGAATTTTTCACATTTTCACCTAGTGTTTCAAACCACCTAAGTGTTGAACCATCCAAAAAGGTAGGAAAAATTCAGTCCATTGTTCCCCTTCTTATAAGGCCATTACAAATACAAGATCATTTAAACTCTTGAATGAAAGAGGAAGCATCTTTATTAGATTGGGCTGAAAAAATAGGAATCTTCCCCATTTTCAAAAATAACCACCATAAAATACCAACCCACCAAGTATAATCAACAAGACTTATGTGCACAAATAATTGGAATCACTATAATAGAAAGTGACTTTACACCTTTCTACAAATAAAATAGAAATGACCCATGGTAACTATGGTAAAACTTGACTTTATGCGGTAAAACCGACTTTACTTTGTGGTAAACACTATTCACAAGTAAAAAGTGAAGTTCTTTGCGGTAAATACTATTCATGGTAAAAAGTGACTTTACTATGATAAATACTATTCACAACAAAAATGACTTTACCATGGTAACTACTATTCATGGTAAAAATGACTTTACCATGGTAACTACTATGCACAGTAAAAATAAGGTTACCCTCCAATTGATTTTTAACTAAGTGGGAATATCTCTCCAAAAAATCCACCAACGAGGAATGGTCCTAGGCAACGGAACCAAAATGTCATCACCAATCGGCACTATGATAATTCTTCACTGGGAACTCCTCGTGCTATGATTATTTACTAATGCACAGCCTTTAGTTTGGTGGATGTAATCTAGAAACACAACAACAAACATAACACAAGAATACCATAGACTATAATAAGAAGGAATGATGATAAATCTGAAATATCAGAGTAAATTATAATATTAACATGAAATTGTTACAATCTCACCCATGAGGTACTTCAAGTGTTATTGACTTCACTTGCCTTTCACCAAGACTATGGGAGAAACTTTACAATTACACCTCTTAATGGCTTCTTCAACACACCTTTAAACTGATGGCTTCCTTTGCACACTTCCTACAATATTTCTCACTACTTCCTTCTATGCTAAATGAGGGGGGTGGCCTCTTTATTTATAGACTTCTAGGCTTATCCATATTATCTCTAAGATAGGATAAGAAATCCACTCTAATGAATCATATTCCATACCTTAACTCTTATTTGTACATGTAAGCTTATCTTTTAAGATAAGATAAACCTTATCATTTCACATGGGTTCCACATTTTTAGACTTTTTACAAATAAAATATACAAAATATTTATGACCTCACTCCTTGTCCTTATTACCAATATAATATTTCTAATTCCTAATCATGTAGACCCTACTTCTTTTCTTACCCCAACTTTGACATTTTAACATTCTTGGACCACTTACGACAACTATTTACTTTTTACCACAACATTCCTATTATACTTTTGACTATTTCCATACTATACATTATTGGCGGCATCGCATCTTGTGGCAAAATTATTATCTTTTATCGGATGCTACTACTAATTATACTTAACAACATCCTATTCCTAATACATACATTAATGAAATAGAAATTACGGAGGAAAATTTTAGTGTCATCATGTGTCCTCCATCCAATGCTTATGATGATGAAAGTATATGATCATGCTTTAATTTTGGTGGTATACTAGGTAGATGTTGTGTTGGTGAATGAATTATATGCACATGTGAGGGATGGATGTAAGATGAAAGTCATGGCATCACAAAATACATCGGTGATGGATATCTATGTGATAATCGACTTCGAAGATGATGAGGACCCACGTGGAATAAAACAAGGTGGTGATCGAAATTGAGAGGTAGTGACTATCCTTGGAATGGGCCTATACCTATATGTAGGACTAGCGGAGTGGTGGGGTTGTGTAGAAACCTGCTCGAGAAGGGGAACTAAGTGTAGATTATGCTTTGAGAAACATAGAATATGATGTGCTAGATGAAGTAGATGATGTGTTAGATGTTGCACAAGGAGATGGTGACCATGGATTAGATGGAGTGATATTGTCAATGGAAATGAATTTTTTTTGAATAATTTTGAGTTATAGATGATTCATAGAAATGATTGATTGAGAGATATTGATCCAATCGATACCAAGAAGCATATCAAATCTTGAATATGTGTTTCCAAATAAGGAAAGGCACAAGAAGTGTAAGAGGACCAATTATAACAAGTAGCTTAACAATTCCAAAGGGTTTATCAAAAGATTATTTGATTTGTGATTGAGGATAGTCGATATTCGGAGAAGTGAAATAAAGCATATACTAACAGGGCATGATGGGTCAACCTTAGTGTTGTTAATAGAGGTCAAACCAATAGATGCACTAATATGTAAATGATTGGAAGTAAAATTTACATGATAATCATGATCGGAGAAGAAAATTATTGGTGGTAAAGCATCAATACTTGTAACTAATAAATCTAAAGCTCCTAATGTAGTAGGAGACATTGTTTGAGAGACATAATTAGTAGATTAATTAGTCATTTTTAATGTTTGAGTAACGAGGTTATTAAATATAATGATTTTATAATGTTCATTAATAGGTGTAAATGTTGGGGATTCTGGAAGCTCAATTCGACCACTGGTCAAGAAAATCTTGAATGAGATGTCGTAGTCTAAAAAAATGATCAGTGGTGTGTCTGATGTATTGATGATAATCATAATAAGAGTGTTCATCGAAATTGCATCCTTTTGGCCAAGATGAATCTATTTGAAGAGGAGATGGTAATGTAATAATATTAGTGTCAATTATTTGTGGTATTAGAACACCCAAAGTTATACAACTATTAGTAAAAGGATGTTTGTATGGTTATAATTGAAGATCCTTAAGAGTAGATACTTCATTTATAGTAGTTATTTTCCGTGGGTTTAGTGGTGAAAGGTTTAAATGTTAGCTTACCTTAAAAACATGTAGATGATAATTTTTCTCTTGATACTCAATTTTTCCTATTTGTAGGATTTTGGTCTCATGAGGCTTAAGAGTTTGAAAAAATGATCTAACGAAGGAGAGGTTTCAAAGAGAACATCTCTTGGAGAGGCGGTAACAGACTATGAAGGAACAATTCCTATAGCTTAGAGTTCACCAACACATTTTTCATCTTAGCTAGATTTTTCTTATACCTAAAAATGTAGTTAGTGAGGTGTTCATTTGATCCCTGTTAAGTTATGCTAGCTGAGCGGAAGAGATTTTAGAGACAATGTTGATATAGAAATGCAATGGAAAGGTTTCAACCAGATACATGAAAGAAATTGTTGGATTCATGGGTAGGTCATAGAACAACCACATCGCATAGTCTTGTAAACTAAAATGGAAAAGATTAGTGAGTATAATGTGATCTTCCTTGTCCGTATACTCAAGGCATGCTACATGAAATGCTCAGAGATGCTCTTATGGGTCCCCATGGCCTTTAAATATAGGTATCTTAGGAGAGATGAAATTAGGTGGCAATGGATATGTCGATATGGTAGGCATGAAAGGAGTATGAAAAATATTGTAGAGTCTAACGATGGTGCTACACATGAGGTAGCTAGCTGAAGCTAACGAATTTGGGTTTGTAAGTCCTTATATAAAGAGGTAAAATATGGCTCACCAAAATGATTAACTAAAATAAGGAAGAATGGTGTAGTTAATCTAATCTAGAAAGACATTCAAATACTATAAACAAATGCAATAAATGACTATGGAAAATGACCCAAGCAACTAATCTAATGAAAGAAGAAACCCTAATATGCAAGAGAATTATGGAAATGACTTAGCTGATTTGAAGAGCTCATTGGGTGTGTCGCAGAGTAAACAAAATAATTTGTAAGTAGGAAAAAATGTGCAACAACCTCGAAAAGGATGGATCTAAATTATCTAGTTGGATTGGATTACTTAGAGAGGTCTTGTGGTGCCTTCGGGAGCTCTAGTTTGCAGAATGGGTTCCCTAGTCATACAAAAGGTCTAGAACTAAGTTTCATGGGTTTGATAGGTGGTCCGAAAACCTTGTTGTGTTTTGTATCATATTCATTTCATTACACCAAGTGTTGTTGATAATCCAAGATGAAAGAAATACATGCAAGAGACCAAAATAATCATCAAAACCCTAAAAAAGAATGCAAATGAATGGGTCGAATGACCTCATCTTCCACAATATAGGGCTTACTAACTAAGTGTTGCACTATATGTCAAACATAAATGTAGTTGGTGTGTGTGTGTGGATCATGTACCCTAGGTGTTCTTGTGTCGGTTGTACTTTGTGAAGTAGAAAAAAATAACTAGCTATAGAATTTAATATAATGGTGCATGAAATAGAATAGAATCCATCCCCTATGCTTGTGTGATGCGAGATGAACCAGCTTTGTCCTTGTGATGGAGATAATGGATGCAAATGATCTCTAAATGGATGTAACTCTAGGTGGATTCTAGTATTGACTAGTGTTTTATCCCTTATTATGGTCTCATAACAATATAATTATAGGGTTCTCTTGATCTAATTTCATAATTAACCCTAAAATGGATGACGACCAAAAAGATAAGAAGATGAAATGGCTAGAAATTGCCCAAAAGTGGAAGGAAATTTCAAAAAGGATTGGAGTTCCCCTGGTGTGATCATGGTGCCCATTAATGCTCCAATACTAGCTTGGGTTCCCTAGTCAAGGCTAAAATAATGTGAAATGGTAGAAGTTGGACTGGGCATCTAGGTGTAATATGTTGGGAATTAAAAAATAAAAAAATAAAGATGGCCAAAAGATAGGGGTGTACTTTCTTCACTCAAGAACCTTCTAAATAGTAATATGACATGAGGACTAAATAATGTGTAATGTGCATTTGTTTATGACTATAGTTAGCACTAATACCTCTCCTCCTACCGGACTTCCTCCTCAACCACTCAATCTTCCAACTCTTGTTTTATCCACTCTAAAAACCCCTCCAACTCCCACATCATCAACATCAATATCCCATTATGCCCCCTCCTCTTTTAATGGGTACAAAATCACAAGGTTGGGAAGGTCCCTCTTTAATGAATGTTGTGGGACCTGATGGTGGATCTATACTAGATGGATGATGTGGAACCCAATGGAGGATCTATACTAGATGGATTTTATAGAGTTTAGATGGATATGTGGTGCTCGAACCATCTTGATGGGAATGGTTTGATCAATACGATACCCCGATAAATTATATATGGATCCCTATAGATGGATATGGAGATGGGAATATCTATAGTTATGCCCATGTAAAGATAGGTGGTTGAGTGACATTTAGAGAGGGGGAATCATATTTTAGATAGGGGCTCTCGATTGATGAAAGGCCTCGGTGCCCTCGGGCTTAAGGAGATCGAGGTACCCACTAGAGATATATAATGGGCCTATCTAGATATGGGGGAGATTAAGGGTAGGAACTTGAGGAGGCCTAAAAGGAACCATTTGAGGGGGCTAAGAGCCTAAAGAGTAGTAGTGGAAATTATTACATATAGGCCATACGAGAACATTGGAAATCGATAAAACATTATCAACTAAGATTTTGAGCTGATGGCGAGTAATTGGTGGGTGATTAAAACCATATCTCATCACATATGTATCTGATTAGTGCTCTAGACATCACTCCAATTTTCCTCATCAGCCATGTAAATTTTACTACGTCTATCATCTCTAGTCTCGGCCCCTGCACCCACGTGACTCTCATCATGTGTGAGCTATATATATGTGCCCCTCCATACAAGGAAGCCTTTATATGGCCTCCATCTCACATCATCCACCTCAGGATCCCCAATATCTCTACATACTAGTCCTCTCCTCTCTCACCTCTGTCTTTATGATCTTGATCGGATATCCATATCAAAAATATAACTCCCATCTCTATATGATCTCTTGTGATCAAAGGAAACCCTTGTGGCCTCACCACAACTATGTGCTTGTAAGCCCAACAATGTAATGGAATCCTACATCCATACCCCACCTCCTCCCTAATGTTTACATCCATAGATCATGGTATACATGTGTTAGGAGGGTTGAACCAAAATCAAACATTATCCTATACTCGAATATATCTACTACCACCCCTACTAATACCCATGGAAATTAGGCTCCACTTGAGTTTGGAAAGGCATAACAAGAAATTATCATCATGACCAAACATATCGGTTAGTTTCTTAGTGTAACGAGTTGATATTGTGTCTCAATGTGGAATTCCCTTACTAAAAGGAAATATATTAGGAATCTTCTCCAAATAACATCGTTAATGCATCAATCCTTCCATCTACTGTAACCCAAATGATCGGTGCTCCCTGAATCGGTAATCTCGAATGTGATACTGATTCTCTAATGTGATCATCACCTCTCTGGTCTGGAACCATAATTTACTTGTCCTCGATTCCCATCTATCTATCAAGGATATGATCATCCTTGTATCTTTTGGCACCCTCGTATAATGGAAAAATTCACCAAATATGATTGAGTGTAAATTTTCTAACTCTACATCTTCTCTAATATTTTCCAACATGGTCGTGATTGTGTCTCTCGGGTATAAAGTGTCTCTTTCTTGCAAAAATCCATCAAAAAAGCACCCATCAACATCCAATCATTAAAAACACAAATTTTCATCTAAAATTATGAATCTAGCCTACATCCTACCCATTCAACATCTAAACCCTTATTTTTGATGACGAACCATCCAGTTGCCACCGATCGCCCTTGGATCCCATCAAAAAATTAGAAAAAAATCAATTAAAAACTAAAAACTAAGCTAGCCTTTTGAACTTACTCGCTCTCCGAGACCTTTGGTGCTTCCTTCCTCCTTCATTAGCTTCTATATCACTCAAATATCATTTTTTTATACCTTTAAGAGATCTCAATCTTTGAAATAGTGGCATGAAAATGAGACCTTTCATTTGTCTCCATCACTTATATAGTCATATTGAAAGCAGTTCCTGTCAATCCACTCAGTTGTCATCGACCTAAACCAAATGACCATCGATGCACCTAGTTATTGTCGACCAAACCCTAATCTCATATTTCATCTTATCTCATCCAATATCCTTATCAAATTATATTTTCTTCCACTTTAGGTGTTGGACCCCTAAAATATACTGAGTATAAGTTTCGTGAAGGGTTTTGACGCATGGGAGTTAGGTGCGAAGTCACACGTAAAAGTAAAACATATAGCACTTGAAGGATCATGCCTAGGCCTAAATATTCAAGACTTAGCCACATTTTGGTAAAATTGGAAGATGAACGGTTGGAGTAGCATCCTAAAAAGGTTTCAGAGATAATAATAGAATAGTGTAAGTGCACAAAGATGGGGGGACCAAAAGGGGGTAAAAAAGGGACATCTTTTTCGAAATTAGTGAAACTTGAACTTTATCAAATAATTCAACACGCCTATGCTCAAAATTTAAAAAAGTGATAAGAATAAGTACTTGTAGAGCTTAGAATCTAGTTTTTAAAATACTACTTTTTAAAAAAAATTGTTGAGATTAAGAAGTTCAAATATTGTGTGCACACAAAGTATGTCTATTTTTTTTGTAAAAATGATAAGAACCTATTGTGTGTGCGCCCCCCCATTTTTTGAGTTGTATATTTTTATTTAAAATCCCTTTGGTAGAAATTTATCTAAGACCATGTAAGAGGTTCCACTAAATTTTCATAATTTTTGGATGAATAGATAATTTTTTATTAATTTTAAAAGCACACATATCCCAAAAATGAAATATTCATGTGTGCACCCCCATAACTTTGAGAAACAAAAGTCATTTTTTAGTTTTTTTTAGAGCATGTAGAATAGAGTTTAGGAAAAACCACATTTTTTTTAATTTGGATGAAAAAATCATAAATTGTGCACCAAAACGTATGCATAGGTTTTTACAAGAAAACAACACACTAGTAAAAGAAATTATGTATGAAAGCCTTAAACTAATCAGATTTTAGAAATAATTATATTTCCATCAAGGTAAAAATGAGCTTGACATTTTAGTATAATTTAGTTTTGAATATTATGTTTTAATGCATGATATATTGGGGTGTATAAGTGAGATTTTAATGTTTTCTGTCAAACACGGTTTTAATCATGCAATACAGTTCAAACCTCAGTTGTGAAATCCAAGCCTTTGGATTGGGTATTACAAACCCCAAAAAGATGAAATAAGAGCACACTATAACACACTCACATTGTAACATACCGGCATTCATGTTTCCAATACAAAATATGTCCATTTGGGAGGGATAATATGGAAAAACACATAGAAAACCATAACGCAAGTGCACTATAATGCTAGCATGTTATAATGTGAGCATGATCTAGCTCGCTAAACCTAAGATGTAATGTAATTGCATTATAATGCAACCTAGATTTTCCTTTCACATTATAACTCGACCAAGCCATAATGTGAGCGTGTTATGTCCAAACTTGCCAAAAAAATGGATTTTGTCCACTTTTTGGCCCCCATCTTTGTGCATACACCCAACATGAAGACTTATAATTTAAGAAAAGTATATTTTGAGACAAACCTCATATGAAGGGATTTAAAACATCATGCGAGTTTTGTCTATTAATAGGATTTGATCTATATTTCATACTAGAAGATAATTTATTATTTGTGCTTGCATGCTCTTATAATAGACTTGTAATGCACGCATGGCTATTTCTAGCATGTGGGATATTTTTGGAGTGTAAATGAGTAGTGAAGGAAAGTTCCCAATATCTATAAATATGTATTGACTTTCATGATTTAGGGATTCATATTTTGTTAGTGTGATGTGATTGGTTTATGAGCCCGCGTGACTATGAAGATACTATTATGTATGTATTTGGCTTCGTGTTTTACAATAATTAATACAATGGATATTTTTGGTTGGATATTGTTGTTGAAATATCTCGTGAATAGTTCTTGCATGGTAAACTTAATATTGATTCTTGCATAATTCATTCTTACATATGGTTGAGATCTAGATCTATTTATGGTTATCTTTGCATTGTTATTATGAAAGCTGGAATATCTATATGTGTTTTTATCATTCTAACTCCTTAACAAAGCTTCCATAAAAGAGGGTTCTGGTACCCTTGCACACTTCAGGTGAGCACTCATGTTTTCCGGGTGTTGTTCCAATGCGCCTTGGGTAAAACAAAATACTACATTTTAGTTATATTTTCCTAGACCTATTTTTAAGATATTTGTAAGGATGTTGCATGATGATGAAGACGTATCCATTGAATTTGGTCAGCATTGAGGATTGGTTTGAAAATTTAGAGGAATATTTTACTCACAAATTTAACACTAGAACTTAAATTGATGCACATGCGTGGGTTTAACAAAATTTGTATCATGGGCTCTATGAAACACTCTTCTTTTCTTTCCTATAGATCTATACAAGTGGTTGGTTACATACACATGAAGAGAAATTTTATGTATAGAGCACTTATTTGGACATAAGAATAATTCCAGGCTCTACATGATGTTGATATGACTTGGACACGTGTTATATATCATTGGTGGAGTGGTGTTTTTAATAGTTACATATTGGAGCATGCGTTTTATACTTATTATTTTCTATAGATTGTTGAGTTCCACTTCTTTCATGAACCCAAAGGATCTTATTTGAGCATTATTCCTTTAGCAATTAAGATCTTGATCATGACCCTAGATTTGGAACAACATCCTATGGCTACCTAAACCCCACCACACGTGGGGAAGGAGTACTTGTGGTGAATGATGGTGTAATTGGTACAGAGAAAGATAGAGAGAAGAAATGCAGTTTAAGTTTAATGAAGCATATGAGAGGGATTTCACAAAGCAATGTGATGTTGTGGAATGAATGGTGTTGTGGGAGAGATGGCTGTGAATTATTTAGAGCTCATGTAGAAGATATGGAGCCAAAGAATCTAGTTTTCCCCCATTTCGGTAAGCATGTTAGAGAACCCTCTTCATATTTGGATGAAAGCACACTTTGGTTGAAACTACAAGGAATGCGGTGGCACATTTTATCCCTCTTGGTGACCTATCCCTTATGCTTGGTTTTCCTATTTCTGTAATAGTCATTGATAAGAAAGCTAGTGTGGGTGGTAGAGTATTGATAGATAGATTTCACTATCTATTAATTTCAATAGTTAATCGAGATAGGTTATTCCTCTATGGCGGTGTAATTGTTGTTTATGTTGTTTGGAGGTCCGGTTGGAGGTATATTTTCTTGCATGTTAGCAACACGGTAAGTGGGTGCATAGAACATTGGTAATACATCTAGAAGTAGTATAATTTCTGATAGTGGGAGTTCAATTTAGTAAAATTTTTGGAACCCAAGCTAGTACATGCCTGGTCTATTTACCACTAGAGTAGGGGATTAGGAGGATTAGATGCTTTTGGATCTAGTGGATATGGTGGTTCTAGAGGAGGAGGGAACACATGAGTTAATACAGGTTTTTAATCTTGTGGGCATGGTGCGTACCAACCCCAATAGGTTTATTTCAAGACGTCCCTTTTCCTACCAAACTACAAAGGAATTAAAAATGCATCCGATCATGTGCACGTGTGTGAGATAATATGGTGTGCTAAGGGGATTATAACTCCTGAGTGTAAGGAAATTAAATTTCTACTACTATGTAGGCACACTTATAGTTTATACAATAAATATGATCCATACCAGACTTGTGTGGAATATCTTGCACTACGTGATGCTTTCTTAATAGAGTTTCTATATACCCGAGTTTGAACAAAAGAGAATCGAGTGCGCTAAAGGGCATCAAGTAGGGAATGACTAATAGTTTGAGGGAGTATGATACATGATTCAAAAATTTGTTATTGAAGTTGTGTTATGACATTCACCTGAGTCACCATGCTCAAAGGTTCATTGGAGGTTTGATCACAATTTTTAAAAGGGTGCTCTCACACAATAATTATCGATCTATGTTAGGTGCTTGAGGAAGCCTTTTGCATTGAGGTAGTTGGGAGCATAGAAACTAGAGTTAGCCCATTTTTGTAAGCTTACATTGCATCTATGGAAAAGAAAGTTAGAGAAATTTTTAGCTAATTCAACTCATGATAAACGTAGTGGTATTTTGTACATGGCTTGTGAAGTAGAAGGAAATGCTAAGGATAGTTTCCCTCATAAATTAGTGCATGCCATGTTTCTAGATTGTGAGATCCATCACCGGATTATGATTCAAGTAGGTACCCATTGTTTGCAATGTGCAATAAGGAAGAACATGTCCTATTACTATAAGATTTTTAGGTCTACCACTCATACTACATATAATTACGGGTTGATTGATTAGATTCATGATGTCATTAAGACTAGTGTATGTTAGACCGATTGTTATAAATAATTCTAATAGGTCAAACATCATGAGCTTATTCATAATGGAAGTAACTCGATAGAGGTGGTCAAGGTAGAGGTTGAGGTTACCATGGAGGATTTAGAGGTTGAGTTCATGATAGTGGAAGAGGTGAATTCCCATGAGGAATCTTTTATACATGCTAATACCTTGATTGTTATAAGCGTGAGTGACCTCGAATATTATTTACTCCCGGCATGGAAAGAATCACAATTATGAAGAATGCCAAAATTTGTAGGATCACATGAGCAAAAAGCAAAATCAAGATATGTGCGTGAGAATGATTAGATTACAATACGTTATAGAAGACCAATGGATGTTGAAGTTAGATCATGACCCAAAGGTTATACCTTTGATTATTACTACACATGTTGAGGCTACATGAGTGTAGGAGAATCGAAGCATAAATTTGTTATTACAAAGTAGAAAGTGTTACATGCAAAGTATTTAGATCCCGCCCATCAAAAGAAGGTTTACCAACAAACTATGGAGGTCATTATAAACTTGTAGGGTGAGATACAATGCTTGAAGTACTAGTCATAGAAGATGGAGCGGGCTAAAATAGTTAAGCTTCCTCATAAATATGTTGATGATTTGAAGGAGGTTTATAAGTTACTACGCCATGAAAACATCATTCCTTTGTTAGGGGAATAGCTATGGGAGAAGATGACATGCGTTGGAGTTGAGCAAAAGATATATTTTACATGCTAACTTACCCCTCATAGTCTTGATTATGACAAAGAGATCATGTTGAATGTAGTTGTGGACAGATGAATACTAAGTAACATATTGATTGAAAGAGGTATAAAAGTGAATGTGATTACTTTAGACATTGTAAATCAGATGGGGAGGCCCCATTGTAGCCATCCTCAAAAGTGTTGTATATGGAAAATAGAACTAAAACCATGCCCATTGGAGTCTTCAAGCATGCCTCTATTACTCTATAAGGGGCAAAGTTTAATGGGGATTTTGAATTTTAATGCTTTTAAACCGGATAACTTCCTAACATTGCTTAGGCGCCCTTGGTGTTATGTAAATAGTGTTGATATGTGCTTCAATAAGGGTTATATAATTTTTGAGAATAAAATAGAGCACGTGATCATTCCTTTGATAGATGAAATTGTTGTACCTTTTGTAGAACCTTTGAGTGAAGAGGATTTGAATAGAATTTATGTGTGCAACATTAAAGATCATGAGGTGCTTGAGTCATCAAAGAAAGGATTTATTCAATGGGATGATACACATTCTATGAGTGATAGAACCAATGTTGCTTGTGACAATTGGGTACATGGTACTTATGAAATGGTTAGGCATGAGATGAAGAGTCCAATTACATGTGTAAGTAGTACGTGTTTTGTTAAGCATTTGGGCATTAACCATGTACTAAGGTACCTTTGGTGAGGGAAATCCTTAAGTATTTTTTATGCTTTGTGTAAACCCAATGGACATATCAACTTGAAATAAGGAATATGACGGTATATACCTTGCATGGGATAGTAATGCGTTGGTGTATTTCACATATAGATAATCTTATAGAGAGGAGGGAAGTGAGAGTCATGTTCTCTACTAGATTTATTCGAACTAATGCACCTACCAAGACATGTGAATTTCATGGGAAGGATTCTACTTTGCATCACATTCATAAGTGTGAGAGACTTTAGACAGAGGGGTAGGAGGCCTTACCACCTTCACTATGGGTACACAAGTTCTACTTCACCTTGCGAGGCTACACATGCACTTGGTATGCTTATGCAGAGTTGAACAAAGAAACATGAAATTAGCTAGAATTAATCGCATGTATGATTCATAACATTGACTATTTTTCAACTAAACCTCTAGTGAATGATGAATTACAAGATATGAAGTGCTTGACTATGGGATATAGTGCAAAGGCTGAGGAAATTATTCAGGAAATACTAGGTGAGTCATATACGGAGGTGTGTTTTGAAGAGGAAGAGATGGATGAAAAATATCTTGGGTATGCCTATGTAGAAAAAGAGAAAGTAAAGTTGGTTTACATGATTGATTATGAAGAAGTGGAGAATCTGGATGTTGATAATATGGTGGGTATGTTCAAGGTATTTGATAGTGGAGATGAGAAGGTGTGCACATATCATGAGCCTATACAAACAAAGAAGGTCAAAATTTAGATAGATGTAGAACCCAATGAGGCCATCATTTGTGATTATTGGTTTGACTCAAAGGTTGCAAAGATAATTGAGTTATTGTGTCATTTATAGGACTTATTTCCTAGAGGCTATCATGAATTGAAATGGGTACATCATTCTTTGGGAAAGATGAGGATCATGTTGAAGTAATGTGCATGCTTGGTTAGGAAGAGACCTTATAGGATGAATCCTAATCTATGTGTTAAGATAAAGGAAGAAATTGATAAGATGTTGAAATATAGAATCATTGAGCCCATTGAGGAGTAAAAGTGGGTTAGCCCTATGGTGATAAGCATAAAGAAAGATGGAAAGATAATAATTGTGTGAATTATAGGGAGTTGAATTCTACATGTGTAATAGATTTTTTTGACACACCATTTATAGAGGGAATCTTGGAAGGAATTCCACGGTGCAAGATCTAATTCTTCACTAATGGATTTTCTAGATATCATCGAGTGATGATTACTAAAGAAGATAATGAAAATACAACTTTCACCGGTAAATGGGGAAGTTTTGCATACATAGTTATGCCTTTTGGATTGAAGAATGCATTTGTAGTCTTTTCATGCATTGTTGTGCAAGCATTCCAGGACTTCATTCATAAGTTTTTACATGTTTACTTGGATGATTGGAAAATTTATGTGCTAGTGAAAGATCATCGTGATAACTTAAGACTTATGTTTGAGAGGTGTCAATAGTTGAGCATCTCTCTAAACATAAAGAAGTGTGTTTTATACACCCTTTGGGACTCTGTTCGAACATATTATTTGTAAAGAAGGCTTGTTGGTAGAACCTACTAAGGTTGTTGTTATTTTGGTCCTAGAGTAACCTACTAACTAGAGTGAGGTGTACTTTGATTCTTAGGGCGTGTAGGTTATTACAGGAATTTAATCAATGAATATTTTAAGATATTCATTCCCTTGGAGGAGTTGTTGAAGAGTAAGGGAAATTTCCATTGGGGTGAAGTGTAACAACGCGCATTTGAGACATTGAAGAAAAGTCTTACTTCAATGCTATTTTGTGCTTTCCTTCTTGGAAAAAACCATTCTATGTACATGTGGACACCTTTGGCATGGCTATTGGCACAATTTTATACCATCCTAGAGAATTTATTGTTGATCATCCTATTAAATTTACAAGTAGGAAGCTAACACCAACTAAGAATAATTATACAACTACAGAGCATGAAGCGTTATCCATGATTTACACATTACATAAGTTTCAAAAATACTTGCTAACAACATTGTTTATTTTATATACAAATCACATTGCACTTAATTACTTAGTGAACAAACCCATTTTGGAGGGGTGCATATGTCATTCGATTCTATTATTCTAGGAATTTGACTTTGCATGTGTGGTAAAGCTAGGCAAGAGTAACTCGGGACCGAGATCATTTGTCAAGGATTAATTCAGGAGAGGATGCATAGAGAATTGAGAATACATTTTTAGATATATAATTATTCAAATTAAGTTGCATGCCCTCGAATTAGAAGATATTGTTTTATTTTTGCGTATTGGTGTGTCACCTAAAGGGATGAAGAGTGTAGAGAAGAAAACACTTGTCATATGCATCGTGCCTTATATGTTGGCTAGTGGAGATTTATAAAAACTAGGTTGGAATGAAATTTTGTGCGGGTGTGTACTTGACCATGAGCGCAAAGCTATTATGGAGGAAGCTCATGGTGGGATTACAGGTGGAAATTATGTTGGGGATGCCACCTCGTACAAAAAAATTTTGTTCGTTGGTTTGTTGTGGGAAATATTATATAAAGATTGTAAAGATTATGTTAGGTCATGTGATCATGTTAGTGCCTAGGAAAGTTTAGACATAGAGATGAAATTCCTTTGATGCCTATTGTTAGTAAAGAAACTTTTTAAAAGTGGGAAATCGACTTTATCGTACCTATTTCCCCACCTACACACATGAATGGATCACACTTCATTATAAATTATACAAACTATCTTAGAGGGTGGGTAGAAGTAACGCTTACAAATAATTTCACAACATCTACGAACACAAGGTTTATGTGGAAGAACATTATCACATGATATGGATGTCCAATGAGTTTGACAAGTGATAAGGGCACTCATTTTCTTAATGAGACAACACAAATATTATTGGAAGAATTTATGGTAGCACACCATAAAAAACAACACCCTATCATCCACAAGCTAATGACATTATTGAGGCTTTCAACAAGATATTGCGACATACATTGACTAATATCTGCAATGTTGGAAAGAAAGATTGGGATTACAAAGTCTCTGTTGTACTCTGGGCATACAAGACAACCTACAATAGGTTGAATAAGGTGACACTCATTTAGTTGGTGTTTACCATGGAGGTTGTTTTATCAGTGGAATTCATGTTACCTTCCTGCATATATCACACACAAGAGGATTGGATGAGGATCAATCACTTGAAGAGCATATTACTAAATTGATGTAGTTGGATCAAAGATACATAATTTTCATATGGAATCAAAAGGAAGAAGGCATGACATGATGGGAATATTAAAAACAAGAAGATTGAAGTTCAACAGATGGTACTTCGTATGATTCAAAGTTTTTGTACCACCTTGGAAAGTTTCAAGTGCATTGGTTGGGACCGTATGTTGTGACTTATATACAAGATTCAAGCACTTTCCAATTACAAGTACTAGATAGGACATGGTTTCCTAGTTACTTTAGCGAGGATTAGGCTAAAGCCATACTATAAATAATTTTTCTTGGTGTTTGTAGTAAGGCAATATTGTCATTTAGATTATATTTCCTTTAATGTATTCCTTTATATGTGTTTCCTTTCAATGTTGTTATGATTTTTCAATTTAGTTAAGTGCTTTGTTGTGATAAGAACACTTGAATGACAGAAGCTAATTACTATCTAGTGATTTCATGTGTAAAGGACCACACATACCCTTAGTGTGGGGTGGATTGAAGTGTAGAGATAAAAATGGTTTGCGCCCTTTATTATAGGTTGGCTTGGTTAAAGGCTTGTTTGGGAACATTAGTGTAGAAGTGGATAAGTATTGTGCATAAGGTGTTCTGAGGAAGGTTGAGATGATTGAAGACCACACAAGAAAAGTGATCATGCGAGTGTAATGCAAGGTAGGAAGTGACATGGGAAACTACTTGGGATATGGCGTAGAGGTTTTTACTTTGCTACGAGAGAGGCACGTGAAGGATTTATGAGGTGGAGAAGTAGTATTATCATGATAAAGGTTACGATGCGCAGCATGCAAGGTGAAGTCGTGACAGTTATCAAAAGGGGAACATGGATTTATGGAAAAGGTAACTTAAAAACATGATTGAAAGTACAAATTAGATTGTTAAAGGGTCATGAAAAAGTAAAAATCTGGGGGGTTAGGGTATCCATTTTTCTAGCTTTATTTTGAATAAATCAAAGTGCTATCGAGCAGAGTGAAGAGTGACACAAAGTTGAGAAGTGACTCGAGTGCTTGCACAAAATAATTACTTGGAAGATGTGTAAAGATCATTTTGAAAAGGTGAGTTGGAGTTGATAGTGGAGCGGTGAATATTTACATGCATTTGAAGCTATTAGAAGTAGCGAGGCTTGGGTAGAGAAGGGTTAAAGGAATTTGGAAGATAAAAAATCTAAGGTACACATTTACAGTCGAATAGAACCTAGGTGGTTGTGATCGAGGAGCCCTTAGAAGAAATATATTCTGAATTGCAGTACCCTCCTAGTGTTTTATGGGTAGAGTTATGGAAATCGAATCTCACTCTTTATCAACTTAGTGAGTTTAACCACCACCTGAGAAAAAACTGGAAAGAAAATGAGGGCAAATTTGGTGAAGGTACTCCTAGGGGAAGAAGAGGTTAGAACCCTTGAGTTGATGACTCAGTATAGAGAGAACTAGAAAAAATTGGTGTTTTGTAGTTATGGGAGCTTTCATTCTTCACAAAACCCATACATTTATTTTAGTGGCTAATGTCACGAGCGTACAAAGACTTCTTCTACTTTGTGGGAAGAAATATGCATCTAATAGGCTAGCTGATTGAATGAGTTACGGGGTTAAGGAAACTAGGGAGGATATGTCTCTATATATGCATGCCACATCTAAGATTGAGAAGCTTGAAAATAATTTTTTTGATGAGAAGGGAGATAAGGCACAAACCATTTGTATTTGGATGATCTGACACTTAGGTTCACTTCCTAACTCATGAGTTACAAATTAGGTGCTTCAGAGAGATGGAATGACATAAACAAGAGGTTCTTGTATGTGGCCTACAAAATGTCGAAGAGGGTACACTATACTTTTTCCCAGTATGTTGTAGACATAATTATAAAGGAGGCACAATTGAAAAATTAGGAAGGAGTGAAGATTACATGGGGTTCCATCCTTCTATTGATAGTATTTTGGAAATAGGTGTCCTAGATGGACTTGACGGAAATATATGGGTCTACCCACTAGTAGATCCATCACATGTAGTGTAGTTTTTAGGATTTACTTGCGATGGAAGTATATCAAAAACTTACAAGGAATGAATCAAAAAATTCTATGATAGAATCTATTAATCCTTTGAGAACGAGTGGCACATTCTGCGTGAGTGGAAAATTTTTAGCTTGTCTCTTTACTGAGAATGGTTAAAGGTGAGATGAGTCCTTGGTGTAAAATTTTGTTTTCATTCTTATAAAAGTACCTTAAGTGCTCCTTTAATAGGCTTAAGGAAACACAAAAATTAACCTATGAGATAGACAAGGTTGATTTGGATAAGCACAAATTACGTGTAACTTATAGGTACAATTTTATTCCTACTTAATTAGAGGTATTGGAGTCGAAAAAATTGATTCACACCTATAGGTAGCTTATACCATTAAATTGTTCATTAGCAGAGTGCTTATACAATTAAGGCCAAAGACTTAAGGAGGATTCTAAGTGAAGGTTATAGACTCAATTTTTCCTCAGCTTAGGGAAAAAAGTGTCACATTTCCAGTAGGTGCATCTATAAGAGGTGCAAGAGGAAGAAGGAGGTGGTAAAGAAGAGGGAAAGCTTGAAAATTCCGATAAAAGGAAGTTCTATACTCGTGAAAAAAGAAATTGAGAACTTTGGGACCTTGGAAAAGAGTAGTGTAGGGGTAAGAAAAGGATAAGCATGTTAAGGCACAAATGATATCTAGTTAGTTCGAGATAGAGACAAAATAAGAAGATCTTGAGAAAGTGGGAACTTCCTTGTACGAGAAATTGGAAAAGAATTTAAAGAACAAGAGAAGTGGGATGAGGAGAAGGCGAGAGGCTAAAGCGTGCAAGAATAATAAAGTGCCCATGGCTGAAAAACAAGATAAGAGACCGATAACAGAGAAGCAAGAAGAGAAAGACAAAGGTGATACCTTTTTTATGAAGGAGAATAAAGGGTTGGGGACGGTACTTGTACCCCTACCCTAAAGAAGAAATGATCAAATATGAAGGCATAGAGGAAATGGTGGACCCCAAGGTCACCGCATATGGATTTTGTAGATGACCCAATGAAATTTTTGCATGCGTACTTATCAAGTTCCTTTCCTATGGAGAAATTACATGCTTGGGAGCTACTAGACCCAGAGGGAGGAGTGTCTAGGAAAATAATATGTTGAGTTGGAATCTAAGTTAACATTTAGAGAGCAAAAATTTGAAGTCAATGACCATGCAATCAAAATGATGATATTGCATAAAAATCCTAGGAAGAAGTATAAGGCCATAGACCCTAATCACTTGACAAATGAGAAGGCATGCAACACCTTAAATAAGATGGCCTCAAAAGTAGTAAAAATGAATTTATATTCAAGTGCCATGGTACACACCCTTGTGGCTGATAATAAGGAGAAGGAACAAGAAATAGATTAATTATGCAAGGAATTGTGGGGTGACCAATGAAGAACTAAGGAGGCATCATGAGCCGACGTGCTTCTAAAAATATTGGGAAAGTGTCCTTCTTTAGTGAGCCAAGACAGGATGGATTATGGGGACAAGATGGAATACCTAGAAGATCTAGTTGGTATGCTCTTGGTTAATATCAAATGCACAGGGCCTACGGAGGAGGATATTATAGAAGATAAGAATAATAATAAAATTGTCGTGGAAGCTAGAATCATTAGGTTGGAGGACTTTCTCACCCATCTCAAGGAAGTAAATACAAAATAAGTTATTGGATTCAATAGTTACGGGAAGTGTGAGCCATATGTTGATGTTAGTTTGGTGGATGAGGAATCCACTTTGAAGACAATACAGAGAGGACCCTAGCCAAAAAAATTGAGCACACTCAGTTGATATTGAATACCACAACGTAGAAGGAAAAAGATAAGGCAAAGCACATGAAGATTGATCAGAGAATACGTCAGTTCCAAAATTCTAAACTAAAACATATGGACAGTATGGATGGTGATTGCACAAAAATAAAGGTGGTGATAAATGATTTTAAAGGAAAGGTCAAGGAAATCATTCATGACTAGATACCAGGGATTTTGGAGGTGCGTCGGGAAAGGCTTTGAAGGATTCACAGGAATGGAAGAAGTTGGTGATTGGATTTGATGCAGAGTTTCTTGAGATTTTCCAAGCACCTTAGCTCTTCCTAGCATGTTGCTCATTTTGTAATTTTTAATTTTGAACATATATTCTTCTTCTTATAGTTTTACACTTGGTGAATGATATAAATTGTCGAGGGTGAAAATCCATCTAGTGTGGGGTAATGTTGGAACCCTAAAATATACCGAGTATAAGTGGCACAAAGGGTTTTTACATGCGAGAGTTAGGCATGAAGACACGTGCAAAAGTAAAACAGACAGTGCATGAAAGCTTGTGCTTGAGCCTAATATAGTCGAGACTTAGTTGCATTTTGCTAGAATTGGAAGATGAACGGTTGGAGTATCAACCAAGCAAGGTTTTGGAGATAAGAATAGAACATGAATACTTGCAGTTCAAGAAAATTCTATTTTGAGACAGATATCATATGAAGGGAGTTAAAACATCATGCAGAGTTTTGGCTATTAATAGGATTAGATCTATAGTTCATATTAGAAGATAATCTATTATTAGTGAGCTTGCATGCTCTTGTAGTTGACTTGTAACACACGCATGGATATTTCTAGCATGTGGGATATTTTTGGAGTGTGCATGAGTAGTGAAGGGCAAGTCCCCACTACCTATAAATATGTATTGATTTTCATGGTTTAGGGATCCATGTTTTTAGTGTGATGTTGTTGGTTTATGAGTGTGCGTGACTATGAAGATACTCTTATGTTTATATTTGGCTTTTGTGTTTTACAGTAATTAATACAATGGATCTTTGTGGTTGCATATTGGTTGTTGACATATGTGTGACTTTTTCATACATGGTAAAATTAATCTTGATTCTTGTATAAGTAATTCTTACATATGGTTGAGATGTAGATCTATTTATGGTTATCTTTCCATTGTTATTATGGAACAAGAATATATATATATATATATATATATATATATATATATATATATATATATATATATGTATATATATATGTATGTATGTATGTATACATACATACATACATACATGTGTGTGTGTGTGTGTGTGTGTGTTGTTTTATCATGCTAAATCATTGAAAATGCTTCTATAAAAGAGGGACCTGGTACCCTTGCATGCTTCGAGTGAATGCTCAAGTTTTCTTGGGTGATGTGTCATCTTTCCTTGGGCTATTTGGTAAAATAAAAGATTACATTAGGCTTGTGTGTATCATCCATAACATGCCTTGTTTTGTATTTCTTAACTTATCTCATTATCCTTTAGTGTATCTATCCATCTCATCATGTATTGTTAATCACATCCAACATCTTGCTCTATGTCCATCTCTTTGTTCCCTAACGGGAACAATATCTCATCTTAAGTTGCACATATTGTAAATACCCACACTAAAATTATGGTAGAAAATAAAACAAAAAATAAAAGTATGCATCAAATAGATAATTATTTGAAGAATATAGAGCAACCTAGAATCATATTATGCATGAAAATATTGCAATAATATAAGTGGCATTTTAAAATACATAATATGCTAGGTTTTTAGGTGCAATAAAAGAAAAAACCCACCACAATTTTACAAGTTGAACATGCCTTCCTAAAGATAAAAGTTTGCTATTAAATGGAATAGCCAAAATAAATCAAGTAAAAGATTTGTCACAATAGCAGTAACTAATAATAGTATTATTTTTCTTGTCTTTAACACAATATAATCCATATAGAAAAAATTATGGTTAAAAAAATTTAATACAAACATAGACAAATTTGTATTTTATAAAATTTAACTTACAAATCTAATTTTTACTGCAAATGGGGATAAAGAAAAGATTAAACTTTTTGACTAGCAAAAAAATAGTTAAAAATATATAATGAGTGGGATGGGATTTAATTTAGAAATGTTGATAATGTGATTTGTTAAGTAAATTTTATTAATTTTTATGAATAGTGTACTATTTTGGATGTGCCACTTGTCCAAGCATGCAAATACATCTTCCTTTTTGGATATACATTAATTGCAGTTAAATATTCTATTAGCATTTTTGTCTAAATCTCATATCTTATTTAAATATTGGATAAATGTCTTTCTTAAAATTATGATTTTTATTAAATAGAATAAATCACTATTGCAACTAGGCCTCATATTTTCAAATCAATACTAACTAGCAAATAAAGAAAAATATAAATATTTTTATAGATTAAAAAATTATTTAGGTAAAATGTAAACATTAGAAAGTTGAAAAGTTATAGAATTTTTTTATTTTGATTGGTGGATTGAGGAGAAATTTAAAGTAAGTTGTTTTGAGTTTAGTGGGCCTCTTAAGGTAACCTACTACTTCCACGATATAATATTTTGAGCTTATGGACCGCTAGCATTTAATAAGTCAAAGAATATTAGTTTTATCTTAGTGTCCACTAACTTATGAGACACCATAGTAATTGGATATTAGCAATTGATAGGATTTAATAAAATAAAGTAAGATATTGTTATCATAGAGTGTGAAAGGTTATGCCACAACAACATATTTCGATGTACAAAAACTATGTTCATTAATTTTTATAAGGGTGAATATGGGGGTTTTGAAAGGACCCACATCCTTTTACAAAAAGGCCCTTAAGGTAGAATATGACATTGAAGAATAAAAGAGAGAAATCCCGTAGGTAGTAAAAGACAAAAAGCCACATAGACACAACCCAAACAGAGAAAATTTACATTTTGTGAATAGTTTTGAGGATAGTTATTTCTTCCATAGTAGTAGCAGTGGTTCTTCTATTAAAGATAATAAGAAACATCTTAGAGTTTCCTTATTCCTCAAATTCTCCTTTCACAAATATGTATTCATTCTTTTGTTCTCCAAAATCTATTTAGTTCTCCTACTCTTGCATAACATATTTTTGTAAATAGGTCATTGTAATCCAACACCAACACATTGAATAAAAACTCATTCTTAACATGAATATATTCTAAAATATTATCATTGACAATGTCAACAATGTCATAGCCATTGAATTTTGCTGAGTATGTGTAGCGGAGGACTATTTGTGGACAACAATAAGGCCAACAAAATAATATCAATTTTATCAAATATATTTGCTCATCTATTCCTACGCACCATCATGACCATAAATCAATTCGATATTCAATTTTTTTGCGCAAATTGAGCCACCATCCATACCACCAGGCTTATTTTTCAAGACACAACAAAACAAGTTCTTGGTAGGTGTTATGGGTTTTAAAAATTGTACAAATTTTCCTCTCATGTTATTACATATTAATCTACGTCATTTATTTGTCAAGATGTGCTCCATTCCATCCTCTTTCACTACTCTAACAAATTTTTACTATATTATGAAATTATTTATTTGATAAACAAAACTACTTTCTACAAAATATTCAATAACAAACTTGCTTTTGTTTAATTATCTACAAAAGCCCTACATGGATATAAGCCCTAATCAGCTATGGAAAAATTTACATTACCAGAATTTTGTAATTTTGGAGTGGTTGAAGGTGAAAACACATACCAATTTTTTTACGGAGAGGAAATCAAAATGTTTCTAGAAACTCAAAAATAGAAAGAAAAATGTTTAAAATATAAACTCAAAATTGTCTATTTATCGTGATATGTAATTGACAAATCCAATCGCCAATTTCATTAGCGCATGAATTTAAGAGGGAACACATATGATTTTACATTTCTTTACATTAAATGGATAATTAATGGCTAACAACATTTACATGCTCCAAAAGGTGCACATATTTTGAATGGCACATGTACTTTTAAATGGAGAATTTTACATAGCTCGTTTTAATGGATAATTAATGTTGAGGCAACCACAACATTAATTAGCATTTTTCCTTACAAAATGGTTATCATTATTAATACCGCAATCGGTATTGTAAAGAATTAATGTAATAATTTAATATTATAATTTTTTACTATAAATAAAATCCCTTATATAATTCAGCTAAAATAAAGCCCTTAATTCTTGTGCTTGCACTTCAACGTGTGACTCTTGACACCCATTTAGACGTTTTTGTTGATTGTAGTTGTAAAATAGTTGCAAATATTTATAATAAACATCATATGTGAATTTCATATTTAATATTTAACCATCAATTATTAATATACATTTAGTTATAAATTATAAAAATTACATCAATATATATTAAAAATAATGAAATTTATACAAAATAATTGGTATAAATAAACATTGTTGTTTATTTTTGAAGGGAAGTGTTGAAAAATTACCATTATCTAAAAAATGTTTGACATGTGAGTTATGACACTTAGTGTGTGAATGAATAATCACACTTAGAAGTGTGAGTTGATATTGGTACTTAGAAGTGTGAGTCGAGATTGACACTTAGAAGTATGAGTCAAGACTCGCACTTAAAAGTGTGACTCAAGAGAAGTGTGACTCGATGATCACACCTAGATGTGTGACTAATCACACTTGTAAGTGTGATGACTCACACTTATACACTAGTTACCAAATTTATAAATAACAATTCAATATTTTTAAAACTATATGTATGAATAAATTTGTTATATATATGTATATAAAAAATTGTCGGTCACCTTTTAAACATGCAAGTCACACATGTTAGTTCTATAAAATATTTGAAAGTATATTACGTCTAAAATCATGAAAATTGTTGAAAAATTCGTTAAATTTAACACCATTCAAGGATGTTCAGGGATAGGATTTTCAACATCAACATTTATTGATTTGAATAAGGTATGCATAAATAGTCATACATATATGTTGATATTAAGATTGATATGTGGCATAAATGACAACGATCATTTAAACACTATCTTTAAGTTAGCAAGTGCTTGGCTTATGTAATTTTGCGGTCGCTTGGCTTATGCAAGTTAACAATCACTTGGCTTATGTATGTTGGCATCGGTGAGGTTTATGTGGGTAAATTAAATAGTAAAAAAATATAAATCCTAAAATAGTGAAACTAAAATCCAAAAATCAGGATCTAGAAATTGGATTCCTTTAGTGGTGAAATTGGAATCCATTAATTATGTTATTAGAATCCAATAATAGTGAAATTGGAGTCCAATAATAGGGAAATTAGAATCTAATAATAATGAAATTGGAATCCAATAATAGAGAAATTAGAACTCGAATAAGTCCAATAATGACAATATTGGAATCCAATATTGCTACTAATGGAATCCAATAATAGTAATAATGGAATCCAATGTATCCAAAAATGGATTTGATATACAAAATGGAGATGGATTTCTTCCAATACTTGTAATATTGGAGTCCAGATTCACTGGAATATGTCCAGATTTAGTGAAATAAGCGTTATGTGTTTGTGGACCTAGAAATGTACCCAAGTGCATAATCTTTTGTCTACACTCTTACCTCTTTCATTAAATTCCTAGAGGAAGTAAATTCTAGGAGAGGGGAATGCATTTCCCACCTATTTTATTATTCATGATTTGAGCTATATCAACTCATTGTATCTTGATTGTTTGTATGGACGGGGATATTACTATTATGTTATATTATTTTGATGTGACATTGCTAAATGATATGGTTATTTTCTAGCACTAAAATGCTAACTCTTAGTGGCGGGTTGTCGATGGGGCACATGATGCCATGTTTTATTGATCAATCATTTGTGTTTAGATGATTTCATGAATTGATTTGATAATGATATTATATTGTATTGGTTTCATACTTGATGCATGGTCATAAACCTTCTTACTATGTTGGTGATTTGTTTTTATGATATCTTTGCTTAACTAACATGATTATGTATGGATGATTGTTATGATGCATATGGATATTATTGTGTTGTAATTATTATATTGGATATATATGAGTTTTTCCTTGAGTGTGTAGGTGACATGTATATTTTCATGGGAGAAAGTGGGATTCAGAAACATATTCCAAGTAGTACAAAAATCCTTAAAGGGCCAAACCTTTCCTCTCTTATCGATTATGACACTTTATTCATATTGCTTTTACCTTGTCATATGTTTGAATTTTATTAACTATGTAATTTTATGGTCCTTATTCTATATGTATGAGATGTACTCATCTTGTAATCTTTTTTTCTTTTATTTTATCAAGATAAAAAATCACTTGAAAACAGGACAACTATACCCTAGTGTTAAAAAAATTCAATGTCAATCGTCCCGACACCCCTCAAGTCGGTCCATTTCTGTCTTTGGGCCTATCCTACCATGTCAAGTGGTATTTTTTTGTCATATAAATCTTATCCATAGTTGATTGAAATCAAGCACTCGGAGATTATACTTGCAAGACAAATTTTTCAAGAAGCTTGGAAGTGGCTATTTCTAGCCTTTCTAAGACATGGTTCACCCCCTAAGAAAATATGTAGGTCAAAATACATTAGGGAGTAGTTTTATAGATATAAGAACATTTGGTAACTTATTTTTTAATATTATGGGAAGTTTCGAGAGGTTTAAGGATAGTTTCGGTAAAAGTAGGTCTTGGAGGGTTAAGCATCTTGCAATACAAAAATAGCCTCTAAGATTCTAAAAGTGATTCCAGGAGATCCATAAGGAATTGGAGGTGAAATGAGATATAAATAGAAATTCATTTCAAATATATAATAGGTTGTGATTTCATATCTTTCACAAGACACAAATTTTTTTGCCAATAATCTGATTTTAGCATGCACAATCTATGATCCTAAAAAACCATATTTTTAGGATGTTGAAGACATAATAAATGCATGGGACAGCTCTCATTATTCTCAAATTTACATTTATAGTAAATTTAATATAAATAAGTTCATGAAAATACCTCTATATGCTCAAGGTATCCTTAGTCAAGTTACTCCCTAGGTACGATCAAGAAATTAGTCAATTTTTTGGGTGGACACATGTCACTCCCAAGTTATGAGAAGAATTTCTTGACCTAAATGTACCAAAAATTTGAGAAATTTGGGACACAAAAATTAACCCTTCCCCCAGATATCCCCATGGATCATGATGTGACCTCGTTTAGCCTAAATAGGTCGGTTAAATTCTTGTGCACCAATTTCTAGCACCCTCCTCCATCGAACCACGAAGCACCAATTTTCCTCACGAGATGACGAAAAATTTCTTGCACCAATCATACCAACCATTTGAGACAGTTGGGACATAAAAATGTACCCACCTCCCATTTTACCCCGATCATCCACATGACCTAGAAAGGTGTTTCACAAGCTCGTTTGAAGCTCCCCCCCTCTCCGCCTCAACCGGTGGCCATCTACCACTTATCAAGCCTAGGTGAGGGAAATTTTTCTTTCACAAACCATCCCACATGTTTGGGATGGTTGTGATAAAAATTCCACCCAAGTCTATTCCCTTCCATGGTCACCCCTATGACCCGATTTTAGCCATTAGGTGTTTTAAAGTGTCTTTTTGTTATATCTCACCGACCAATCATAGGATACATTTGTCAAAAGGAGGTGAGGAACATTATTTCCACCATATTTCCCAAAAATTGGGATGCATTTGACTCAAAATATCACCAAACCCAAGGAGTAAATAAAAAACTATTTTTTACCAAAAGCGTGTTGCTTTTGCTATTTTTTGCTCATGTGTGCAAAACCTCACTGTCGGAAACTTCATTCAAGATCAATTTCTATTTGATCCACCACTTCATTAATTAATTATAGGTCCATTAAAAATTTTCCTCTTTTTCCATAGCACCAAAACCCTTTTTTCAGTCGTTACCATGCCCATTTTTTTACCAAAATCTTGTATGAGAGAAAACAATGAAATCTTCATAACGCATGATCCGTACATCAAATGATCTTAAAATTATAGCCACCTCTTCCTATCAAAAGTTCCTTTAATCTGAATAAATGGTTCCACAATTTATTTATAATATAAAACTCAAATATTATGCCCTAATTCTTCTTCTCCAATTTCCCATAGATCCGCAAGTGGGCAAAGCAAAATTTTGAATGGAGCATCAGATAAAAAAACCTAGATAAAAAATGATGATTTTTTCAAACAAGGAAGGTAAAAAATAGCTTCTTAAAATATTAAGTTCCTCTATTTAAAAATTAATATAAATATAAATTTCTCATAATATCAAAACCATTCAAAGCAATAAACTCCAAAACAGAAAACTAGGGCACAGAGACCAAAAAATTATAAAAGAGAAAAAATCAAACAACAAAAAAGGAACCTGCTAAAAGCAGAATGTACTAAAAATGGAAAATAAACCTCTGTAAGAATTATAAACATGATGAGGATTGCACCAAAGTGATTGAAACCCAAAAATCAATATTTCCTAAAATAACAACTCATGGATCCTAGCGTCTAAAAGTAGAAAGTTTCAGTTTTGAGTGTGCAAAGTTATTATCATCCTAGTTTCAGATTACATTATTTATTTTTGACATCATGAAGTTTAAATTCAATAACCTTTATCCCATTTAAAATCTCACATAATAGTTCCTGAGTGTGGGTGATAGTGATGTTTCTCACATGGATCTAGAGGATCTCAAAAAAAGAATGTTACACATGCACCAAGGAAATCACGAGGAGAGTATCTTCATAAGTGGATTATATGTAGCGGGTAGCAAACCTATGTCCTTGAAAAGAATTGATTTAGTGTTGGAATTATCCCAACACTATGAACCAAAATCCCGAACAATAAGATCTGATGATGAATTGTACCTAGCATTCCTCACCTCGAAAGATATATCTCAAGGTATGTAAATTACCAAGGAGTTTTCATCTAGATAGTGGTCCAGGAATGAGTCCTATATTCAATTCCTCACTCAAAATTCCTATTAAGTAAGGGAGAAATCCCTTGTGTGTTTTAGACTATTTCTATGATGAATTTTATGAGGATTTTCCAATACCATAAAAATCCTAATAGGAAATGGGAGAAGATAACACAAGATATTTTCATGATTGGATGGAACTCTTCATTCTCACAATCCTCAAAGGAAAATAGGTGATTGATTGGGGAATCTCATTAGTGACAACTTGCACCACCAATTTCTCCAAGTTCCTACATTCATGAAGTTCTTCATGACTTCATACCTAGTCTATGCCTTGGTGAACATAAGACCATTTAGGGGTCTAACACCTACTCAAAATGATTCTCAAAGAGATCTTACATTTGAGAACTATCCACACTTTTTCTTGAAGGATAGTAATTATAAATTTTCCAAGGTGAATGATACATTCACAATGTATGTTATCAAGATGTTGGAGGAAAATCGTATTTGAGGATGTATCCACAAGCCGCTTCCCTGGTTAAGAGGTATGGATCATACTTCATTCAATTTTCAACATTCTCATATATAAAAGTGTCGAGATTTGACTTTTCTCCATGAAAATTTTCTCACTACCCAAACGACATGATAGTGTTCATTGAATTGTGTAAACAACTGGTGCAAATCAATGCTAAGTTGAAGAATCAAAGGAGGAATTTAATTGCTTTCCCTATCTCTCTAGGAGTTTTCACTTGTAAGATTTTTCATGATGCTTCCAACATAGAATATTTTTTCCCCTTTAAACATGTATTAATATACTCCAAGAACTTACTTTTACATCTGAAGTGATCCGATATCTTTCACCTCCTAATTTATGTCATAACCCATTAGTAGAGGACTATTGGGAAAACCATGTTGATGATTTTAAGTCTGCGAGTGTGATTAAAAAAGGATGAAAATTGATCAAATGAGGAAATTAATATTTGAATGGTATGAAGATGGTGTATCAGAAGATGGATCATAAATGTATGATCCTAAATATCCAACTATGAAGGCATCTCCTCTTACTCAATTTATTTGGAATGTTCGTGAATCTAGAGACATTAAAGAATTCATAGAAGTGGTGATCAAAAGGAAAAAGGAATGGTATAAAAGAAAGAGGCCTACCATCATCTCATTAGGAAAATTTCCTTCCCTATAGAGACATGCATCCTACCACTCCTCCTCCAAGGAAAAGGAAAATCTCTCATCTCAACTCATTCAAGAGAAAGTTTGAAGAGGAAAGAGTAGAACCAGAGGCCGCTCACTATAGGATACTACTAAGAAAGTGAGAATGGTGGAAGAACATGCAATTGATCTTGAACAAGGGTAAATTGACCCACCTCACCTCTATTCCCAACAAAAATCTCCAATTTTCTTGTCTCCTGCACTGCATACCTGACCTCACATACACATGATATTCCTTCCCATTTGGAACAAGAGGCTGCAATCTTGTCAAGTGTCAAGCTAGAATGAAATGATATATTTCCTTGGGCATAAGATATAGTCACAATAGAATCTTACATGGTGCAAAAAGTGACCATTCTTGATTTCTCAGCTATCACCTTGATGGTAAAACAAAATAAAGGAATATTGGCTCAAACAGATTCTCAATTTTTAGTGGCACCTCAGGAAACTAGTATATAGAGGTAATCAAGATGAAGGTCATCAATCCCATTAATGAAATCACACTAACTGATTACAAGATGAACACAATTCCCTAGGCCTAGAGACACATGAGGGTGTTGATCACTTATTTCAAGAGTCTTCCACTTGCCTCACATGAGAATTCAATAATACAAGGATAAATTATATCAGATGGAAGACCATATTTTGACCCTCACATCATATATACAAGTGGTATTGAACCCGAATGCTACTAATTCTCTCCCTAGCAAAGGAAGTTACTCCAATAAGTAGCTTGACATTGATTCCATCAAGAAAATGTAAGTATTCACCATGCAAGGCAAGGTGAATGAAAGTTGGGTGAACATGATCTTGTATAAATGGAAGGTATTGCTATAAGATATGTTGGCATTCTAAAATTACATGGATGTCATGGTCATGAAAATAATCATGACATGAGAAGGGATTGATGTGAAAAATGATCACCTGGACGAGGTGTATCTATTGGTCATGGAAAATGGCAAGGTAAAATCATCCCTCTTGATAGCCAAAGGAGTTTCTCTTTGACATCAGATGACTTGTCTCAAGTCTGGGATCAAGTTTTGGTTTCTCGTTATGAAATGATAAAACATGCTATTGATGAGCTTGATTCATATGAGGAGGATTTTGGAAAAATATAGAAGGATGTCGATGCTTAAGTACAAAAGCTTGGAGTTCTAGTCATGAATGTATACACTTAAATTGATGATATGCTTAAGTATTTTGAATATGTAGTTAAAAAGAAGGTCGAAGATCCATTCTCATTCAATTAATATGCATTGAAATCTCTGGTGGAGATAAGGGTGGTCATTTCAAACACCATGAAATATCATCAATTTTAGTACTCAAAGTGTAAGAACATCAACTCTCTTGTAATAAAATGGATTGGATCATTGAGTTTTGTTCATATCCTCGAGTTAGGAAAGTGGCACCTGCGGTGGCAAGATTCAAAAAACAATTCAAAGGCATTGAGATTTCATCTATGGAGCTTTCTAGGAGTTTTTTAGTGGCAGGATCTTCATCAAAATAGTTCTTTCTATCTCTTCTTCCTTCTTTCTCTTTTTCTCCCCTCCCCTTATTCTTTCACATTATAATTCTTCGTTATGGTATTTCACTTTTTGTTTCCTTCTTATTCACTTTCTTATTATTCATTAATGTGAGTATAGTCTAAAAATGTAATAAGTCACCATTATTTTATAAAAGGGGACTTATTCTTTCCTAGGAATATCAAGAATCACAAGTGGAAAAGGAAAATGAAAAAACACATGGGGGTAGGCGAAGATTCATTTATTAGTCTATATAATGCAATGACACCCTCATTCTTAAGGGTTGTCAATTTTGTAAGGTGAAGAGATATTCTCACTTGAAGTAGAGAAAAGGAGAGAGATATGTATTATATTCCCTTATTCTATGTTTTTTCATCCTCCCACTATGTACAACTTTGTTAAAACTTTAATAAAAGAGAAAGGAGTTTCTTCTAGCCTTTGTTAATAGGGAGATTATTGAAACTTTACGTTTTTAATCTGTCTTGTCTTTTTGTTAAAAAAATTGTTTATTTCTATCTATGTGTGTTGAAGTACTCCAATTAATGATTATAGGAATATTATTTTATACCTAAAATATTAATCTCTCCCCCTCTTTCCCACTTCCTTTCCTACTAACTCAACAAATTCCTCCCTTGTAATCTTTTGTGACAAGTTCATTGGAGTGTTCCCGTTGGATCCTTGGCCTCTAAGGCCACCATATATTTTTAATTTTATTCATGCATAATAACATTGAGCTGAACCATTCAAGTAGATGGACTTATATTCCCGAGCGTTGGCGAGATACCCATCAATTTTTCATCCGATAAAATTTCCTTCCAAGTCTATGGTTTAAATTTTATCTCTCATTATTGTTTAATGCTTACCTAATGTTTAAAGTTCCCTCTCTTTTGATTTTGGCATGTGTTGTGTCTTGGTATGTTCTGAATGGGTTTATGAGGTATTAAGACACCTAATAATGATTGCGTGATCCTAATTGCCCCTCCTAAATGCCACATCTTTCCCAAAATCAGATTTGGGAATGATGTGTCATTTAAGAAGGGTAAATAACAAGTAAATGGCATCATTTTCTTTGAAAAGAGGCCATATCCCCCATCCCTATGGGTGGGTGGGATATTTTCAAATCAAATAAATCCCATTGGCTAAATTTTTCTCTTCCCACACACTTCTAATTTATGAAGTTTTTGAATTTGGAGAATGTGTTGGAATTTGGAAATCCTCGTGAGTGTTTTGAGTTTAATTTTAATTTCTTTCTTTTATTTTTGGATGCAAATTTTGGAGGGTTGGCATTGGTTGTGGTTTTGGTGGAGGTTGAAACTTTTCACCCTACCATTATATTGTATGGAAGTCCTTTTTACCTTCATAATATCTCATGTTCATGGTTAGGGGTTCTTTTGCTTGGAAAATTTTGTGAGAGAATTGTTTTGGGGAAAATAATTGGAAATATTTTGGTAATTTGGTGATCAACTTGGATTATAATTTGGAATTGAAATTGCAAGGTAGGATCTTATGCACTTTTACCTTCTTTTTGTTATGTGATTGAATTTTATTATATGTGAAATGTTCCTTGTAATAATGGAAATTTGAATGTTTAAATTTGGTTCATTTTACTCCATCCACCTTGAGAGGTGTGGATTTTGAGAGATTTTTGGAAGATGGAGGAATTCCTACTTATTAACTTTCTATGTTTTTATGAAAACTTGAAAGCATTTTGGTTTACCCACTAAATTTGGCTTGTAGGTAGAGATTGATTTCCATTTGGTTTGAAAATCAATCCTTACTCCGATTGAAGGAAAATTGAAATTTCAAAATACTTCATGGGAAGGGAAATGGAGATATAAGGAGGGTAATATGGAGTGATAAGGGGTGAATATTTATATACAAAAGTGATAAGGATAAACTTGTTGATTAAATTGGATTTTTTTCTACTTAAATTGGGATTTTTCTATCATCTCTTCCTGAACAAAACATGATGCTTCTAATGTTTTTATTTTGTGAATATGGTTTTATTGTTATTTTGAAACCATGTTTTAAATGTGATTAAGCTGATTTTATCCAAATTTTTTATTGGAATTGTAATGTCTCTTTCCCATGGGCTTGGGGAAGGATAACATGTTACTTGGATCTCTTTACAGACAAGACGTGATAATGTCAATTGGTTGATTAGTCAACCAATATTTCTTATTTGTCCTTTAGATTTTTTCTCATGTTGTTTTGAATCTGGAATGGAGATTTTTGGAGGAAGATATAATGTTTATTTTTGTTTTGAAGTTGTTCAAAGTTTGGAAAAAAATTTCCATGTTGTCTCCACTTTAATAGAGGGCTTGTAGCTTGCATTTTAGGATTGTTTTTTATTCTTGTTACTCTAAGAAAGATGTATGAAATGGACCTCTAGAAATTGAATTGTTTCAATGTTAAAAATTTTACCTATAAAATCATGAATGGATTATTACTTATTGTTTAAAAATATATCTTGTTGTTATAAAATTGGATTCCATCTTGTTTCAAATAATCTAAGTGTATACACCTAACATTTTACGCTTTCTATTTTCATGCCTATTACTAACAATTATCTTTTCAAATTATAGGTTATTAATGCATCTATCTCTAGAACAGTGACTAAAGGGGCTCATTATAGGATAGGGGTATGGTTATTCACTTAGCCATTAGGTTAGGGATGCTACATGGTGAGAGAAAATATTTTGACCCCATTTATGTGTTTCTTTTTCTCATATTCGTCACATTTCCCTCTTATTCTTGCATTCTCATGACCCCTATTCTTTCGTCTTGCATCATTATTATCTGTCATGACTCTTTTCACATTCCTCCTTGACATTTACCTTCATTTCTAATGCCATTTCCCATGGGTGATTGCATTGATGCAAATTTAAATTCCCTGTCGACACCTTTGTCCATGGATGATGAGATCAATATAAATACCCCAAATCTCATTTTTACATCATAAGTTCTTTCAACTGCATAAAGGAAATCATCATTTTCTTTTCTCTCTTATGCTAACTTGCACTTGCTCTCTCAACTTATAAATTTCTTACTTCTGATTAACTAAAATGAGAATAAGTGCAAGGAAATAGTAATCCTAGTTATTCTAATTAGGAGTGCACTAAAATGTTATATATATGAAGTAAATAAGATATAGTAAATGTAAATAGTTATGCTTGTAAACTATTCTAAGTGAAATGAAACTCTAAATGTGAAAGATAATGGAGAGAAATAGCTTAGCTAATTTGCAAAGACTATTGTAGGTTGTCGCGGTATGAACACAAAATTTGGAAGTGGAGACAAATATTTAGGGGCCCTAAAAAGGGAATATCTAGGTATTTTGAGAAGTATGAGGTTCATAGAAGTGTCTTTGGGGCACCCCGGGCACCTTGGTCTAAATTATGGGCTCTCTAAACACTCTAAATGCACAAATCCTAATTTCAAAAGTGTCGCAACTTGGTCTAAAACCCTACCTGTTTGTCACGTTGGTTCTATCGGATGAGCTGGAAAATGACCTATAATGTAAAGAGAAGTATCAAACCCTAGAAAAATGAAATATGTAATTGAATGGGTTGGACTAACCTCATCCACCAAGCTAGTGAACTTATTACTTGAGTGTTGCACTACATTTTGGACCTAGATGTAGTTCTGGTGAGTGTGTGCATGTTGTGCCCTAGGTTCTCTCATTCTAGTTGCATTTTGTGAAGTAGCGAACAATAATAACTATAGAAAATGTAAATATAATATGTGCATGGAATAGAATAGAATCCCCCTATGAAGTGTGTGTGATGTAGATAACCTAGCCTTGATACATGGTACTATATGGATGTAAGTGATGTAATGGATACAACCCTAGATGGAGTGATAGTAGTATGTGTAATGATATGACCTATGACCCTCATTATGGTTTTATAGCTTTATATTTATAGGGATATCAACCTTAATGTTGTAATTAATCCCAACAAGGTCGACCGAGAAAAAGATAAAGATGACCAACAAAAAAAGTGACCCAAAAAGGATTGAAATGGGATTTGTATAGATTGGGGCTCCTAGAATGAGACCAAAATGCTATAGTATAGGTTTTGGTGTCCTCATTTAGGGATAGAATGTCGAGGCAATTGTGAAATGGGCGGATAAGTGCTGGAAAATACATGGGAATTATGAAATAAAATATAAAATAAATATGGCCAAAATGTGGGATTAATTAGTACTTTTACACTTGAGAACTTTGTAAATAGTAGTATAAGACGGGCCAAATTATGTGTAAAGTGCATAATATTATGTCTACATTTTCCCCCACTTTATGTTGGTGAGTGGAAAGATAGGTAACACAAAGTAGATATATATGTGTACTTGATATCCATGTAGAGTATAGAATGGTACGTGTTAATGGAATAGACTCAAATGTCGAATGAAAAAATAAAAATGTGGGGGAGAGTGAATTGTAAAGATGTAAAATGTACATAAAAAGTCATGAGAGTGAACCTAGGGCAAAATACATGTGTGGATGTTGCGGTGTGTAATGTACCTTCAAAGTTAGTATGGTGAGTACTTTGTCATGATGTGTTTTCATCATGTAGTGCCCACCTTTCTACATACACAATTTCAATGATAAAATACTAGGAATATTTTTTTTTACTTACATTGCTCACTACACAATGCCACAAGGCTCCAAGTAAGGAAAACTCCATAACACATACGACACTTACATAAGTCATCAACCCACATAGACACATGATAACACCATATACATGTCAATGCCACACTTTCCCCAATGAATGAATGCTAGAAATAACACAACCACAATAAAAAGGGACTTAAGGATTGACAACCCACAACACATCATTACCATGGTTACATCTAGAGTATGTTAAACATCCAATAACATTATTATGTAAGCATAATTTTCTCCCTTTTTCCACCTACATATTCTGAAAATTTGTTTCACATTTCACTTATTGTTCAACCATTTAATTTTGCTCTTTACCCTTATGACAATCTTCATAACTTACATAAGTATTTTCCATATTTCAAATTTCATACAAAATTCTAATTCTCTCATTCTTATGTTAAGATTATGCTTCCCAAAATGCTTATTCAATGTTTAAAATTTAACCTTGCTACACAAGTGAACCTAACGTGATGTCAAGATGAAATCTTGGGATTGAGGGAGACTTAGATTCAATATAGATTTTTCCCAAAACATTCTTTGATCATGGTATAGTTATTTCCCTACCATTATCATTATAGTTCAATAACTTGTTGAATTCCAAATTTGATTTATATATATATATATATTTATTTTCTCGAAGTTTGATCACACCAAACAATTCATATTCTTTGCAACACATGATAATGTTTAATTAAGTTATAAGGACTCCAAGAGTGACCTTAATCCTAATCTCCAATCTCGTTCTCATCTTATATGATATGCTCTTACATCGCACTATGGTCTCATTATTAGCATTGTTTTGTATCAGGAGTTACAGAAGTATTTGTCTAACATCTTGAAGGGGTACATGATTGGAAGAATTGTAAACTATACATGAACCACAAGTGACACCTCCTAATCAGCTGAGGTTTGGTTTATTCCAATATGCACTTAATGATCTACGCCTCAACTATATAAGAGTTTAAGGAAAGTAGACATATTTATACTAAACCACATTCAAGAAAATACCAAGATGTTATTTTGATAGAAACCAAGGTAGCACCACTTAGTCGTTCCTTCGAACAAGGACTCATAAGGTGACTTCTAAGGCGGTCTTCAACACTCAACCTGGTGTCGACCTAAAGAGAGGGCATTCTTCTCGCGATTACCAAAACTAGAAGGAAACCGCATACTCTGGATAAAGTTGGACCATGTCATTCCTAAAATATGGGTTCACGAAAATGTCGCTAAACATAATGACTATGATGGTAAACTCCAACTAGGGGTTTTATTTACCTAACCTAGGAGGTTCCATCAAGTGCAAAGTTTAAGTTCATTCTACGGTTTTAAATTTCTTATATGGTAAAAAGGATCACACATGCAGGCAAGTTATGCACGAATATTTTATTAGGGTTGAGTGTTTTGATTAAAAACTCTTTATTACGTTTACAAGGTAAGAATATAACCCAGTAATTAATTTAATCATTTATTGAATACTAAAAAAGTACTACAATATATTAACTTCAATTTCATTTACTATATATATATCAAACCCTTTTGCCATACACAACTAAGAATCAAATTGAACCGGTGATTAGATGCACATTTCCTAAGATATCCCTAAAACTAGCATCTCATACATATTAACAAATTTCAAATATAAATTTTCTATAACAAGAGACTACATTATACATTTATTCATTTTACAATGACCTATAAAAATTACAATAATAAATAATGAATTACCCATCGCCTTTTCGCCATCCCGCAAAACCACGTGAGCATGATATCGGTGATAATTTCTTTGGCATGACATCCACCCTACTAATCTAACCTAATTAAAAAAATTTAGTTTTACCATTTACATTTGATAATTATTTCAATTTGTAATCGAAAATAAAGAGGTTTAGAGACATGTATTCATTACATTTTGTTTTATTTCATTTTGTAACCTAGGAGAGAGAAAAGAAGGAAAGAGAGAGAAAACACCATTTTGTCAAAAGTTCTATTTCACACCACAAGTTACACTATAGGGTTTTAAACAGTTAATTGCATGTGTTAAAAGTTTCCATGGTGGTTTGGAAACCCTACGAAGGTCCCGCAACTTTCTATTTTTACATTTTCTCACTAGCTACAAAACATTCAAAATGGGCTCGGAGGCTAAGAAACCGCTTATAGAAGTTATCTTCCGATGAGAATGCATGCCATGATTAAATTTCTACGTGTCCCTAGATATACCAAGAATTCAAAGCAACTGACGGAATTGGGAAAAAGTGAACGGTTTACGTTTGGCGGCTAGTTTTTCGAGGCCACTAGTCATAGTTTGCCCAATGTAAAAGAACAAAAGTCATCTTGAGGGCTCGAGAAAACCACATTCGACGTTCGATGGATGAGAACACAATGAGGCACTTCCTATAAGTTCCCTATATAAGGAGAATTCATCGAGTCGACAGATCGAGAACTAGAAAACCATCTTCAAATGGCGACAATTTTTTTGGAGTGACAAGTAAAAATTGGTCCAGTTTGACCTCGTCAAACTGCGTGACCGAGGCCTACAAAATGGCTTTGCCAAACTATCCAGAAAAGTGTTTTTCCTTAAATTAAATGTTCCATGCAATTTTCTAGTATAACCACTAGAGGTTTGTGAAGACGGAAATAATTTCTCTATCCAGGTTTCAAATGGCGGTTCAAAACGAAAGCCAACTTTCTAGATTTAATAGTTTTCTACTACTATAAAACAAAGTGTAACATGGCTCCTATAAGAGTGTCAAAAAGATCTCATATGTTCGTTCGGGGTCAAACCAAAGGTCAAGGTGACTCCTCACATACCAAGGTACACGAATGAAGCTTCACATCTCATTTTCAGAGTTATGAAGGGTACTTAATGAGTCTCCAAAAATGCAATAATTAACTATTTAAATAGGGAGAAGGTCAACAAGTTATTACTAGGAAGTCAAACTCTTTTTTCTTTCGATATACCAAAATTGTAGTGATCTAACTAGGTGAACCATGCTTGGGAGGGACGGAGTCGATCGAAACCCGTAGGCTTTGGTTCGCATCTCGCTGGCACTTCATCAACCAGTTCATGTGAAAAGACCGCTCAAGTTCAAAGCAAGAAAATACGAGAAGGAGAGGAGAGCCGAATACATAAAATAATAATAATTCTTCACTATACATATATTAAAACCACACCGCATAAAAATCATCTCGGGATATTACAAATATATATAGGAGTACATTTTCCTATTATCTAGGAAACCTCTTATAACTTCTCCAGCTATTATTGATGAGTTGTTAATACAACTCTCAACATACTCCTAGATTAGTGTTATTGTTACTCACATAACAATACACAATCTAAACAATAATATCATAAATATTAATGGAGCACTAAATAAATATTTCCTAACATTCCCCCCTTAGTGCGAACATGGTAGAAAAAACATCCACACTCTCAATTGCAGTATGCTCACCCCTATGGCATGTCCAACTCTATGACTCATGACCTTGATCCAAAAGAAAGGCTTGCTCCTTCCATGGTTTTAAACAAGCTTACCACAAACCTTGATGTGACAGAACCTCATCAACTGTCGACCTCATGTGGTTTTCTGGATCCTCCCACAAACCCTTTCAAGATCCATGAACTGACTTACTCTGGTGCTACTGTTCACCACTATGCTTATACATCAGGGAATTATGTAGGAAACACAACATGCATATCTCAAAACTGCACAATAGAAGATATATTGAAAAAAATTTCACATTACTTCCTATAAGAATCATAATGTTCTTAATCGTAGTCTCTGTCATTGATCGCTGCCACTCGATCTCGAACAACATAGAAAACTGCCACTGCCACTGGAAGCTTTCCTTGAATAAGTTGTTTTGGGTGCAGAATGGGAATGGAACATTGGTATGTATTCCCCCCCACAATGTGAAATTCCACTCATATAGATACTGAGAAGCAAAATGCATCGAAGAACATACTCCTGAATGGATCTTGCTAGTTAGGTCTTGCTGCACATGGTCACTAATGCTAGTGAACGTATTCTTCTAGCTGACCATCTTCCAATGAAGTACGATAGTCAGAGGACCAAGTCAGTTAGAGGATCACTGACAGTCATCTGCGCTCCAACACAACTTTCTTTCCAACATCCATCAAATACCACACAAAACAGGAACTCTGAAAAAGAATCATACTGAGAAAATGGAAACCACACTGAAAATCATATACTCACACCATACATATGCCACCACAGCTTCTACGCGGCCCCGTCATTGGTGACTGACGAGAGGTCGCTGTTCGACCTCCTTCCTCCGATGCCTCCTTCCTCCATCATATGGGTGCTTAACTCAGCCGGATCTGAACATGAGACTACATGGTTTCCACATTGTATTTATTTAAGCTTCTCCCCTCAATGTGAAACCTTTTATTTCAGGACGTCGGGTACAACCGATAATGCGTCCACAAGATGGCCAAAATAGAGGGTAATTTTCAATTTTTTTATTTTCTCCCAAAATTAGAACCACTAGGACGGGAATAAAAAAATATACACTTTTGAAAAAAACGGCGCTCGATTTGAGTTACCATGCAAAAGTTATTGAAGTTACAATTTCCCGTAAAATGGCTGAATTTAATAAAAATTGACACAATGATTAAAATTTTCCTCAAAATAGAGAGAAAACTTATCATGTGACCACTCGTTAGAATTGGGAGAAAATTAAGATTCCAAAAAAATCAATTTCCCCAAGAAATGGCGCCAAAAATAATTAATTCGGCCAAAAAAGTAATAATTGCCCTCTAAATACAATTATTAAATAAAAACTATAGGAAAAATTAATTTTTCAAAACTATAGTCTTTATGAAAAATTAAAATAATTGGAAAGAGTTGGATATGCAAAAAACTCAGGTGAATCTGTCATTCAGATCTTCCTTGTATAATATTCACTTATCTCTGCGCCTTTCTCCTTTAGATCCAATGCACACTGGTATGCAAGAAGCTGGGAAATCAAATCTGCACCTTATTTGTGGCTTTAACATTCCAATACTATGAATTTCTTTTGCCTCAAATTATAATCATATTTCTACAATTCTCCAATTCTAACACCATTGGTGACTAACTGCACGAATACTTGGCCGCATGCAGATCCAAACTAATGTGTAAAATAGATTCTCAGCTATATTACTTCTGTCACTAAAAAATCATCTATTTTCTGATGTAAACAAATTTTAATCTATAAATCAATATCTAAAACCATTTCTGGGTTTTGTTCTACCTGAAGTTAGCTTTCCATAACATTTTGAATCACCCAATTTCATTAAGAAATGCAAAAGATATCGTCATTTCAATAAACCTGTGTCAAGCTTCAACCAGCAACCTTTCTATATGCCTTTATCTGCAAAATTTCCATTTCTTCTGAAATCCCCATCCACCTCTCTGGAAAAACCACGCTCTGATATCACATGAAAAGACCGCTCAAGGTCGGAGCAAGAAAATACAGAAGGAGAGGAGAGCTGAATACATCAAATAATAATAATTCTTCACTATACATATATTAAAACCACACTGCATAAAAATCATCCGGGATATTACAAATATATATAGGAGTACATTTTCCTATTATCTAGGAAACCTCCTATAACTTCTCCAGCTATTATTGATGAGTTGTTAATACAACTCTCAACATACTCCTAGATTAGTGTTATTGTTACTCACGTAACAATACACACTCTAAACAATAATATCATAAATATTAATGGAGCACTAAATAAATATTTCTAACATCATGAGCCTGGATCTAACCTCCCCACATCACACCAACTTCTCGATCACTTGAAATTTTCCAAAATAATAAGTAGTTGCTTATGCGTTTCTAAAACCTTTTGAACAAATCCATTATGTGCATATCCCTGAAATCCTAGCATTGAAGAGATAACATTTCTTTGAGGCATTCTAACAAATAGTTCATGTTCCTTTCTAAAAATCCATTTTGTGCATAGGCTACCATCATGGCATTCCATGAGACCACATTTTCTTTGAGGCATTTTTTCAAACAGAGTCCACGTGCCATGTATGTGCCTCCACCCTTGCACAATAATGATAAAAAAAATTAGAGTTTCTTGGAGATAAACTGCTAAAACCTCTTTCCCTAACACATGTGCACAACCTTCAATATTCTCCCCACATTCACTGCTAAAAAGATTTACATTATGCTTTAATGGGTGTCCATACTTTATTTCCACACTCCTATTTCGGCACTAAGCGAGGAAAATGCATGGAATTCCAAACCCCGCCTTGGAACTCATATTTGGCACGAGTTGGAAGTATCTTTGTGCAATGTAAACCGATCAAGTTGGAGATATTTTTGATGCACAAATGAAACAATGTGGTTGTCTCCTAAGGAACCCCCATGCACTCCATGCCCAACCAAAGACCTATCCCATAAGAAGCTATCTTGTTGTTTCATTTGGTCAAACACTGCAATGCATCCACCAATGCATTGAAACTACCACATCTGACAAAAATCCTATGTCTTTTATGCTTTGATAAAAGTCACGCAAGTCTGGGAGAATGCTTGCGCATTTTTTTTGACACAGGATGGGGGTATGCAGGTAAAAGAAAACTCATTAGGTTAGAGATCGGTTTGTTGAGTGTGTGAAACAGTGTGGACATCTCCTGAGGAAACCCATGTCTTCATGACACGTGACATCGTAATCACTCGTTCCCGCCATTTCATGTGTGCTCAATACTGATAATCCCTGCATCCAAAATGAAGGAACATGGCCTCCCTCATGCCTGGTGGGTGTGTAGAACAGGTGTGTAGCTTCTTCCCATGGTGACGGCTATTTTTTCCTTCCGCAATCGAGACGAGAAGAAAAATCCATAAGGATCCCCACTTTTTCCCTAAACCGCCCAATATTTCATGGGCCTTTTTAATTTTAAAACTTTTATTTTATTTATTATTTATTTTTTTTGTTTTTATCAACAAAAATGTTTTATCCTGAGTCGACACTACATGGTGAGTATTATTATTCATGAAAAGAGTCATTGAATGCATGCATGTCTAATATCACACGTGAAAACATTAAAACCATCAATATTGCAAGTTTATGTAGCAAAAATTAGCACAACTTATTTCTATGCATGATGTTTGTTAGTGCAAAATCACAGCACCCCTGGATGTTGATCAGATTTCTAGGTTGATCACTCTAGCATCCAGTGTGATTGCACAACATTGAAACCTTCCTCCAAGTGTGGGACTTGCAAGAATGAGAAAGGAATCTCCAGAGAAGGCTGGTTCCTGCTCCTAAACTACCTGCCACAAGCTATTCCAGTGCAGGCAAGCTAATCTAATCCTAATCTAACCATGCCAAGGAGATAGAGAGAGAGAGAGAAAAGGGAAAAACAACAAAAGCCTACACTAAAATGGTGATACACCAGAGAAGGAGAATGTTGAACATCTATCAAAACTGCCATGGGACAAGGAGAGGTGAGCAATGGGAAGGATGGACAGATGCATCACAAGCCCAAGGATAGATTTCACACAGAAAATGTCCCAAAACTCCATGAACACAGCTCCAGACCTGTAATGAACATTAGAACATGCACAAATACCTGCAATGAAGAGAGAGGCAAGGAAAAACAAGCAAAAAACGAGCAAGGATGGACAGATGCATCACAAAACACGTTTTTGTTGCTTGAAGTTGCCACAGAACATCATTTCAATAGTAAAAGGCAAAAACACCATTACAAAGCAAGGGAGGAGGTTCTAACTCCATTTTCAACCCTGGAGAAGAAAAGGAAGGGAGGGCAGAGCCGAAAAGATGAACAACTTGTAATAATAAGCCAAATCTAGCTTTTACATTGCATGGGTCGAGCCCATGAGAGAGAAAACATACAAAAACGTGGGAGCCCATTCCTCATTAACTACAAATGCATTAAATCAGCATGGAGGACCTTACAAACCCATACCCTGTCATTTTGACCAAATGGGAGGAGAGTGCGACCCATTCTGTATTAAATTTGGTCGCTGAAATGTCACTTCTAGCCATGAACACGTACCAGAAATGTTTTTGAATTTTCTCCCTCCAAACTAAACCAAAATTAGAGATTGACCATGGAATCTTGTAGAGAATTTCATAAGATTTCCAATGATATAAAGAATGTGCAAATCTAAGCTCTGGATCAAAAGATATGGGGGTCTGAAGTTTTAGGGCAAAAACGGCCCAAAAAACGGATCGGCGGGCAAAAATTTGAATTTTTCCGCGCTCCGCTGGTCGGACGCCACGTGGCAAGCACTGATTGGACAAGCAATTATCTCTCCTCTACCTCCCGTGGGTTTCCCTTTGAAAATTTTGACTTTTCTTACACTTTGGAAAAAAATTCATTTTCCCCGCGCCCGCCACTTGGGACACGTGGCATCATTTGGTTCATCGACAGGGGCGCGGGGAAAACCTTTACCTTTTAGTTTTTCGGCCAAAACTTTTGCCAAATTTTCCTAAGTCTTTCCCTAGCTACGAACTCCCCGCCTTAGGACACGCGGCATTTCGTGATTCGTCCACGGGCTCTTCGGCTCCTCGCGTCCCGCGCGTACTTTTGGACCGGATGTCCCAAACCTTGCACAGGACAAATTTCTCCGAACCGCCCGAAATGGATTGACTTGTGCCAAACCGGCCGATCCGTGTCTTTCACGTACTTTTTTCCTGACTATCCCAAACCTGTGTGAAACAAATACTTAGGCAAAATTTTTCCCTTTTTGGCTGAATCGGCTTTTCGCGTCCCGCGTACCTACGGCCCAGATGTCCCAATTGCTGCATGGACCGCTGGAGGCTTTTCGGCCGGTTCGCGCCCCGACGTCCCAACTGTCCCAAGGACCGCCTGGACTAGGACTTAGCCAATTTTCATGATTTTTTCTACCCCAAGCTTGGTTTTTGCAACTTTTTCACCCTTTTTAGAACTTGCTCTTTTCTTCTTGGACAGGAGAGTTAGAAAGAAGCGAGGGGACCCCAGAAACATGATTTTGGGCCTTAAATCAATCTATCTTGCTCGGGACCGAAGAATTTGATGCATGTTATCAAAATTACCCTGGGGGGTGAATTTTGGATAACAATGTTGGTCAAAATACTAATATGGAAAGATGTGAATTGATCTTCCTCTCACTAAAATATATCTTTAAGGTCATGGTTAACTATGAGTACAATTGTTTCATTAAAAATCCTAAATGATACAAGAGCTTGTTTGAAAGAATAGTGAATGGATTATAAAAACAAATGTATTAAGAAGATGATTTTCTGTGTGCTCATGTACTCCAAAGCTAAAATGCCAGTGGATGTGTACTTATTGAAGGAAACAAAGATGTTGGTTAGAGGTAAATATCAGGGTCCCATGCGAAATATGTCCCATAGCATGATGAATGATAGTTGAGATGCTTTAAATCCTATGGAGTAGTAAGACTCCCTCCATGTAGCATGAACCCCTAATTCAAAGTACTGGTTGGCACTACACATCATTATCATTATTGTTGCCCCTAATTTGACTACTTGTTTCTCATATAGTGGAAGTGTAAGGAGAAAATGATCAAGTAGTCAAATATGTATATATGTAAAAATGTTGTGTAAAAATATGCATATGTAAAGTACACAAATGTAAAATATGCTAGAAAATGTAAATGGAACATGTGCACCTGATCCATGTCAAGAAGAAGGGTGTAGAAGGATATATTGTACTATCGTGAGTTTTTCGGGTGATCGCGCACCACCTTGGCTAAAGAAGTGCGGAGAGGAAATGCTCTATGCCATCAAACTCTAGCTGATTTTTCTGATATTTATTGATGAGGTCTCGTATATTGTCCTAGGTTTTTGGGTGATCTTACGCCACTAGATGGAGAAGTGTAGAGAGGCATACTCACTATAACCCCTAATCTTATAACCGCTATACGGGAATTGTCGAAGGACACCATGTCCTGTTAAGGCCATTATGTATGGAGTTCATAGATTGGTTTGAACTCACTCATTGTATCGAACCTGGTGTAAATACACTATGTTAGTATAAAAACCTCAATGATTCCCCTCCTCTTTGGGGTCACATCGGATGACCCCGAAAGGAGAATGCAGCCCCAAACGGGACCAACCACAATCGATATGTAGAACTCTATCCCCTGTAGGGGAAATGGAAAGCACTTGGTAGATACCAAGCCCACACAAAAGGGATGGCTAGCCAATACAAGTTTTAGTTAGAAAACACATGCATTTAATAAGTGTAAAATATGCAAAGAATGTAGAAAAACTACTAAGCACAAGTAGTTTATACACACAAGAAATAGTAAGAAGACCACATAAAGTGTGTTACAAACATGGGAAATCACTCACAATTTTGCAAGACACGTAAGGCCATCATGGACGTAAACAACAAATAAGAGTGCACACAAGAAAAGGGTAAATCCCACATACAATGGAAAACAAAGTAGACAAGTATAAAAACATGTACTCATGTTAACATGTAATCTGTAAAAACAAGTGCTACACATGGAACACATGTTAGCATGTTAGAATGATAACCAATATGTCAAAGCGTTTATGAGAAAGTATTATAAGATGCTAAGTACAAAATAAAACAATAACACCTAGATAAGATGAATGTGGATGCCCCCAGTTCCTGGTATATAAAGGGTAGAAGGTGAGCATCCATGCCACGTGTAAATGTCATGTATCTATGATCACACTAGATAAAGGCATGAACATGCATATATGTATGATAATGACATAGAAGAAATAAATCTAACATGTATAGTAAAGTGATCATGTAAAACACTAGTAAGAAAAAGTAAATGCTACAAAGATAATGTGGTATGATGTTGATGGATGGAATGGATGGAATGGAATGATAGGAGAAACATGTCACCGAGTGTATGGAAATGTATGAAGTGAGGTTAATTTTTCCCCCTCGAGTCAAGAATGAAGAATAAATGAGAGTGCATCAATAGGAATTGGTCGATTAGTGTTTATGTGTCTAGCACGATGATGAGAGTGTGTATAGTGGGTATGAAATGCGACATGTGGAGAGATGTGCATGAAACCTATAGATGAAGCATATATCACGACTCTGTTGAATGAAGGAGTGATTATTTTTCGTAGCATATATCATTATAAGTTGAGTACATGGGAATGTGTCATATAGAAAGGTGTGTGTGGAACCTATAACATAAGCATATACCATGACTTGTGGGAGGTGTGAGTGATGATTTATCCCTAAGTGTATATCAATATAAGATGAAATAATGGAAGGTGGGGATTAAGCACTAAGCGTAGATAACTACATGGGGAATAAGAATGAGGTTGTGATTTTTTCTAAAGCATAAACCACTAAGTGATGATGTAATAGAATGAATTAGAATAGGATAATAGAATAGGGGATGATCAGATGTAAGAGAATAATGGGACATCGATGAAGTGAGTAGTGATTTAACCTAAGGTGTATACCATGACAGGATGGTTGAAGGTGTGATAATGCAATGAAATAATTTGGAATTGAGAAAATGTAATAGGAGGATATAATAGAAGATGATAGAATGGAATATAATGATGTATAATTGATGAAAAGAGTGGTGATTTAACCTAAGGTGTATACCATTACGGTATGTGATTATTCATGTGGGTGAGAATATATCCTAGAGTGTTTGTCGCTAGTCCGATGAATGTGGTATGATGAAATGTCACATGTAGGTAAGGTCCATTTGATTGGTAAACCCTTAGAAATCAGTATTGACCAAAAATAGAGTGCGTCATAGGGTGGTGAGTGAAGCACGTAGAACAACAAAGTGTAGGTGACCAAATGGTGAATAGGCTGGGTAGATGTGTGGTAGAATGTAGAAAGTGTGATGATAGGTGTAGATAGAATATGCAGTGGTGATAGGTAAAGATAGACCCATGGATAATGTGACCTAGCATAGATATAGAATGTATGGATGAAATAGAAAACTAGACTCATATATGATGATGAATAGTGTAGCGTGTATGAGATAGATGATGTAGAAATGAGTAGTAGATGAGGTATGTATATGATAATGTAGGATGTGGGCTATGTATAGAAAGGATGATGTAAGATGTATGATGTATGTAATAGAATATAAATGTGTAGAACCTATAGTGTAGTGTGTGGGGTTTAATGTAATGGTAATCCCTCAACAGTTGAGTGTGAACCGAAGCACAAGAGTGTGTCATTGGGTAATGAGGGTGTTACAAAATGTGAGATAGAAGTGATGAAGGATGTAGGATGATACAAGTATGCTAGAATAGATAAGGGAAGGGGGTTAACCAATAAGGTTTAGAGATGGAGGTCGACAATTAGTGGTGAATATGATGACACTTTATGATGACGTTCTAACAAGGATGGTATGTGAGAAAAATATTGTGTGGGGGAATGGAGTCGATATGCATACGATGGGTGCACATAAGACCAATTGTGAGATGAAAAATAGTGTGTAGGTGATGGAGATTGAGGCACCAACTTGTGTGGAGGAGAGGATGATCCATGTGGGATAAAGTGAGGTGGTGATTGACAACGGGATGTGGTAATGGTCTTAGGAATAGGCCTATTCTTGCATGAGGGACAAATGGAGAGGCATGATTGTGGAAGAGGCCAATCGAAGTGGTGAGTTAGAAATTGGATGTGTTGTGGGAAATGTCAGGAGTTGTATGAGTAAGAGGGGAAGACACATGAATATCAGAATGAGAAGGTGTTGATAATGGAGGTGAAGGAGGAACATCGTTAATAGAAATAACTTGGTTGTCATAAACAAATTTGAGGTGTAAATGATTCATATAAATAATATCTTGGGTTTTACGAATCCAATTGAGGCCGAGAAGTAAGTCCAATGATAGTTTGACTTATAAGGCAAGGGAGGAGAAGAGTGAGAGGACCAACTATGATATGTAACTTAACAACACCATAGGGTTAATTGAATGGGTAGTGGATTTGTGATGGAGGGTAACTGAGAGATCATAAGAAGGATAGGAACATGCACTAATGGGGGAAGAGGGATCAACTTTAGTGTTGTTGATAAAGGATGAGCCAATAGAGGCTTGTATATGTAAATGGTCGAGACGAACGTAGCATGGTAGTCATCGTTGGAGAATGAAATAGCTAGTGATGAAGTGACAAAGTGTAAGAAATGAGAAATTTGAGAGGGCCGAGGGAGAAGACAATGTATAGAAGACATAGAGGATGAATTGAACTTCTTATTATCGTGTTTGGGTAGGGGGTTGTTAAATATTTGGAGTTTGTGGTTTTATTTTCTAGGGAAGGATGTGGTGGGTTTTGGGAGTTCAAGATGGTCACCGTTGAGCAGGTCTTATACAAGATGTCGGAGCTTAAAAAAATTAGTGGAATGCCCAACATATCGATGATAATAATAGTAAGAGAAATCATAAAAGTTACACCCTCTGGTTCAGGATGGGTTGAGTTGTAAAGGTGGTGGCAGAGTAAGGAGATTACTATCAATGAGTTGTGGCAATAAGATAGTTAACGAGGTGCTAAGTTTAGTAAAAGGATGTCAAAATGATTGAGGGTACAATTTTGTAGGTGTGCGAGTAATGCATTAATTGTATTTTTGAATTACTAGATTTATGTGTGGTTGCCTTAAATAGTGTCTTACTTGGCATGTGGGTGGAGGAAGAAGGGGCATCCTGATATTTGAGCTTGTCGATAAAGACTAGTTTAGTCTCACATAGTTTTAGAGTGTGACAAAGTTGGTTGAATGATGGAAAAGTTTCAAAGAGCATGTTATCGTGGAGAGGTGGAAAAATACTATGGAAAAATAAATCTTGTAGTTTGGAGTCGGCGAGGACATTAGTCATCTGGGTGAAACTATTCTTATATCATAAGACGTAATCAGGGAAGCATTCGGTGGGGCCTTGTTTAAGTTGAGTGAGTTAGGCATAGGAGAGTGTGGAACTGATATTGATAGAAAAGTGTGTGAGAAAAGCATTAGCTAGATAAGTAAACAAAACTACTAAGTGGAGGGGTAAGTCATAGAACCAATGCATCGTATAATCCTATAGACTATGTAGAAACAATTTGGCAAGGATAGTAAGATCATCAACATAGTAGAGATAAACAACATGCAAACCATAGAGATGCTATGTGGGTCATCGTGGCCTTTAAAAATGTGTAGTTTAGGAGAGATGAAGCTACATAGAAATGGGTAATCAAATATGGATGACACAAATGGAGAATGCAACAAGGAGGTAGAATTGAGAAGTAGGGGTCTTGTAGAAGTGGTGAAATGTAATTGGTGGATTGGTTTTTGAAGATCTTGATATAATGACGCATAGTAAGGGGAATTAGAGGATGAACCAAGTAGGATATTAGAAGCACTTTGTAGGGTTGGGGAGGTAGTAGTTGTAATAGGAAGAGTAGATACGGGCTGTGTAGAGACCATAGGAGTGGAAGAAGTAGGTAGAGATGCCTCATAATATTACTTAGCCGTGAGTAGAGCATGACGAACATGAGGGAGATGAGTGGGATTCTCACGTAAATCCTAAAATTAATTCATGAGAGTATTAAGCTATTCTTGGTCAATGTTTGTTTCCTCGTTATTACATTTTTCACTAACCACAGTTTTGATTTCGTGAAGGGAAACCTAGGTGGAGGTGTCTAAGGGGTTGTCAGTTATAGAGGGAGGTATGTCAGCCATGGATCTAGAGGGACGGGGAAGAGAAGAAGGAATATCACAATAATGGAGAGGCCAAAACAACTGCTACGAGTAATGGGCATAAACAAAAAGTAGAATTTGAGTTCACCAAAATGATTAACTAAAATGAGACTAAGTGCAAGGAAATAGTAATCCTAGTTAATCTAATTAGGAGGACTAAAAAGTTGTATAAATGAAGTAAATAAGACAAGTAAATTTAAATAGATATGCTAGTAAACTATTCTAAGTGAAATGAAACCCTAAATGTGCAAGAGAAGGGATATAAATAGCTTAATTGATTCACAGACTATCAAAAGTTGTCGCAGGTCTGAACACATAATATGGAAGTTGAGACGAATACTTAGGGGCCATGCGAATGGTATATATGGGTATTATAAGTAGTTTGAGGCACATGGAAGTGTAATGGGGCACCTCGGGGTTATAGTCTACAATTTGGGTTCTCTAAACATTGTAAATGCTTAAATCCTAAGTTCGGCAGTTTCACAACTTAGTCTGAAACCCTGCCTGGTTGTCACTCTAGATCTATCAGATGAGATGGAAAATGACTTGCAATGTAAAGAGAAATATGAAACCCTAGAAAAATGAAAGCTAAAAATAAATGGGTCAAAATGACCTTTGTCACTAAGCTAGTGGACTTATCACTGAGTGTTGCACTATATTTTAGAGCCAGATGTAGTTCTGGTGAGTGTGTGCATGTCGTGCCCTAGGTAATCTCATGTCAGCCACACTCTATGAAGTAGCAAGAAATAGTAACTACATAAAATGTAAATATAATGTGTGCATAGAATAGAATAAAATCCCTCCACCTATGAAGTGTGTGTGATGCAGATCTCCTAGCTTTGATGCATGGTATTATGTGGATGTAAGGGATGTAATGGATAGCCCTAGATGGAGTGATAGTAGTGTGTGTAATGCTATGACCTAGGACCTTCATTATGGTCTTATAGATTTATTTTATAGGGATCTCAATCTTTATTTTGTAATTAATCCTGACAAGGCTGATTAAGAAAAATATGAAGATGACCAATAGGTAGAAGTGACCCAAAAAGGATCAAAAGGGGTTTTCATAGATTGAGGCACCCAAAATGGGATAGGCACCCTAGGGCACCCAAGTATAGGCTGGGGCACCTTGATTTATGGCTAGAATATCGGGCAATTGTGAAATTGGTGGAAAAGTGCTAGAAAATACAAGGGAATTATAAAATAAAATATAAAAAATAAAAATGGCCAAAAGGTGGGATTAATCAATACTTTGTATACCCGAGAACCTTCTAAATAGTAGTCTAAGACCGGGCCAAATTATGTGTAAAGTACAAAATTTTGTGTCTTCAACATCTTGACTCTTGGCTTGGATTTTATTCTTACTTGGATTGGTGTTCTTGCACTTTTGGGTCATCTATAGTGATCTAGGACTTGATTTTTCCCCTTCTCCACCTAAAATTTATGCTCTCTTGTTGTATGTTCCTTTAGGAGATAAATGCATCAACAACTACACCCCAATAGGTAAGTTCTCTAACTCACTTTGTCATTTTGTATAGAGTAGTTCCTACATTCGATACATGCTCTATGTTAGCTTATTATTTTATGGAAATGTTAGGTTAGCATATTGAATTTTAGTTATTTACTTCATGTTACATGATTTCCCTAGGTTAGCATAAAATTTTCATGCTTCTTTTATTTATCATTACCCCCATAGTGTTAATACCTCCATAGGGTTCCTTCCTCTTCTTCAACCTAAGGCCTTAGAAACCTTATTTTTTCCTAGTGCAATGATTACTTACCTTGAGGTATGTAATCATAATGGTCCTCAGTACACCCTTTAATTCTATTTATTTATGTTTTGGTCTTGGTGTGTCCCTCACTCATTGCCTCAAATACCCTAGTTGAAAGGATGATAAGAGTATATGGTGTTTAGATAAAAAAATTCCCGTCATACATCCTTGGTGAACTAAAGCGTCAAACCTATTTTTTCCTTTTGATCAAGAATAATTTGTTAAATTCACTCACTTTTCATTTTTGTCTTGTTCAGCTTTTAAATTTGAAAAAACTTCAAAAACATTCTTTCTAGATGTCATCAATCTGCTATGTCATTTTTGTACAAGGTCAACCATATCTATCTTGCCTAACCACACCACGCACACCATCGCCCCTGTGTCATTTACAAGGCCAATCATCTATCATATCCAATCTTTACCCCATACATATTTTGACCATATGAGAAAAAATTTCATGATTGATTATATCGATATCCCTTTTTGATATTTTTCTTGGTCATATCGGTGCTCCATCATGGATTATCTTGAACCAAGGATATCCAAATCTAGTAAATAGTATCTTTCATAAAATTTCCAACTTTAGGCTTTCCTTTTCTACTCATATCATTGTGTGGTAGGAGCTAATAGTAAAAATTATAACACCCACAATAATAATGTATTAGGTGAGGAATAAGAAGAGATTCAGATTGAGGAGGATAGTGAAGCATGGGGTAGTTAGTGGAAATAATGATACACAACACCAAAATTGAAATTAATTGCAAAAAGTAAGGAAAGGAATAACTAAAATGAAATATACCCACCAATGCGTACCTGATAGTGTTGGTCATCCTGCTACATAAGGGCACAACCCATGATAATAAAAGTATTGGATCTCAAAATTACACTCACATTCTGATCATAAAAAACCTAAAATTTGAGTCAACATAGGACTATCTCCAAGTTGTGGGACTCAAACTAAGACAAACCTCTAGAGAAGGCCAACTTCCTCTACTTAGCTCCACTGCTAAAACTAATCCTAGAAATTGAAATGAAACTATCTAGCTCTACTCTAAATTTCCAAGGGACCAGGGTGAGAAGGAGATGCATAAAATAGAAATCCTAATCTACAAAGGTGATAACACTAGAAAATAAGGGGATGAACACTTCAACAAGAGTGAAAATGGAGGTAAACGATGATGAAGAGGGTTGAAATGAAGACCACAAATTAAAATCACATCCCGAGATCCACTTTCATGATGCACAATAGACACAAAGTTCTGAAATAACACATATAAAAACATGTAAAAGAATGAGAGGCAAGAGAGTGCAAAAAAATGATAGCTAAGGTATAACGAGCCACAAAAAAATATGGTATTGCCTTGAGATCATGCACCAATCATTACAAGGAAGGAATAAGATTTAAAACATTTATAGAACTCAATTCCAATGCATGCCACCCTTAGAAAACTTGTGCACCATATAATTATGCTTTCACAATTCAAAAGTATCCACCATTATGAATGATCATTTCTCTACAATACATAGAAAATCATGGAAGAGAGAGAGAGAGAGAGAGAGAGAGAGAGAATAAATTAGAGGGAAATTCAAATTCCTCAACCAATCTCAACAACCTTCATTAATTTCTCTTAGGAAACAGGGTGCTTCTCTATTTATCCATTGTTACATGCCTTCTTTCAATGACCACTCATACTACATTTAATGATTGTGGTTGTGCTTTACCCGAAAGCCTTTTTGTGTGTTGGAGACGTTTTTCTTCACTTCGCCACCTACCAACATTTAATCCATGAAATTTGATTCCTTTTACATGGAGAAGGCTAAGATTCCTTCAAATAATATCAGATTTACAATAATCAAATCAAATTCATGTTCATATCGAAATCCACAGAAAACTATTGTTGTCCTATAACACGTGGCTTCCTTGTATTAGTATTGTGTGGATATTGAAATTTTTAGATCATTCATTTATATCAAGGAACCATATACTCCCACAAATTTTACCTCACATTCCACGGTTTTCCTTTTTCTCTCGCCTTGCTCCACAACACCGGCCTTGGTGGCTTTATCAAACTATTCCTTTTACTCTATGGTGCAACTTAGACCCTGGTGGTATTTTCCTTCCTTTTCCGTGATATTATGAGATCATTTCCTTTATCCCACGACACACATTCCTTTTCTATGGTACACTTAAACTTCTCACCATTTATGTTCCTCCATCTGTGACATCCTCAACGCGTCTCCGTGGTTCTTCAAAATTTCCTTTAGATATCCACCAAGTCTTAACACTTCTTTAATGGCTCAAATTTTACAAGGTATGCAAAATTGGGTAACATTTTTGGTGACTCCCATGGGTCATCTTCCTACTATATAGATGATCAATAGCTTTAGGCATCCATTCAACATGGAGTCAGCTAATTGATTTAGTTTCTCTACATTTGACTCATTCTCTTGAAGGCAACCGATCATTAACATTTTTGACTTCATTTTACAAAAACATCCTATAAAAACATAGAACCTATGTAACAAGACCCCAAGCCATAAAATATGTGCAAAGAAATTAGGGAAAAGAAACCTAAACTATGAATAAGAAAATGTATAGAAACACTTGGAGGAATTGAAATCCTAAGCTACTATATACAAGATGCTATGAAATATCTTAATGAGAAGGTTTGAGATGAATCCCATTGACTAGGATTTGAAATACATTCCCATCAAGATCATATAACTCAAATGAGTTAGTTGCATTGCAAGAAGAAAAACAATGTATTGTCTACTCCAAATAGCATCAAATTTGGAGTGTCTTCCTATTTTAGCTCTTTCGTGTCCCATTTTAAGACTAGATCTACGACCTTGAATTTATGAGGAGTAGCTTTTCTATTAAACCACTGTTTGGTTGAACTCACATGTTGTTCCATCCTAACCATGGAATAATTTTTGTTCTTTTATATTTGCGTCAATTCCACCATTCTGATTTCTCTTTGATCCATGCCTTCAAATTCTAGTTGTTGTGCTAATTCAAGTGAAGGAAACTCAAGTGACAAAGGAATTCTAGCTTCTTTTCCATATACCAGTTTGTAGGGAGAAGTGCCAATTGCCTTCTTTGTTGTTATCATGTCTACCCAAAGAGAAGTTTTAACCTTTGTATGTCACTACCTTTGATTCACATCCATGGTTCTCTTCATGATTCTGATCATATTTTTGTTAGTAGATTCCACCAACCCATTTCCTTGGGGGTAATAATTAGAGGAAGTCTTGAGATAAATCCAAGTTGAAGAGCCCAATCAGAGATTTTTGATCCCAAGAAAGCCTTAACATTGTCATAAATAATGGTTTGGGGTATGCCAAACCTTGTAACAATTTCTTCAAGAAATTCCAAGATGGTTAATTTAGTAGCTTCCTTTAATGGCGCGGCTTTAGTCCAATCCGGTGAAATAATATCTCATTGTAAGAACCCATTTGTGACTGGAACTAGATGGTGTGTTAATCATCCCAATGAATTCTAGGCCCCATTATATGATGAAGTGGAAAATCTACCAATATTTTCTTTCCAGTGAAAAGTGCAGACTCTTTGCACTTCCTTACCCATCTGTGAGCATCGAAAATAATATAGGCCTAGAAATAACATGATTTTATGATATTCATAGTTGTAGCCCTAGCAGAGAAATGTCCACCTAAGAAACCATCATGAAACTCAGTCATTAACTCACCACATTTTTCATCTTTAATGCATTATAGTAGCATTCCATCAATGTTCCTTTTAAATAGTACAACATCCACTAGCACATATGGAAAATATTGCAACCTTAAATTCCACCTCTTTACTTTGTTGAGACCAGGAGGATATATACCAGAGGAGAGGAATGTTATCATTATCTTCATCCATCTATCCGTGGCTATGTATTCATTTTTCTCAAGTTCCACGCAACTCTTCTCTTCTAGGAAAAAAGTAGTATCTTGGTCATTCCACGCATCTTCAACCACCTATCTGCAGAGAGCATAGACTCTTACAAATTTTGTGGCCTTAGTGTTCACATCATATTCCATGATTTTAGTTACCCATTCAACTCATTTCTCATTGATATTTATTCCAATATTTAAATCTTTTACATTGGTATGCGATACTGAACCTTTATGTGGCTATCTATGATCATGATTTTAAATTTCGTCAAGGTGCGCATGATGGAAAACACTTTCTTATCAATATGTTTGTACTTATGCTCATAACACTTCAAGTTTTGGTTGAAGAATGATATTGGTTGCTCCAAGTCTTGATCATTTTCCTGGGTCAAAACCGTAGCAATGTAGGAATCAACTCCATATGCATATAAGATAAAACCTTTGGAGTAGTCTAGATTAATCAATGTAGAAGCTTGGGATATTTCTTGTTTGATATTTTCAAAGTTGTCCTTCCCCTTCACGGTCCATCTGAAAGCTGAATATTTTCTGAGCATAAGTGTGAGTGGATTTACTAGACCTGTAAAGCTAGGTATAAAGCACCTAACAAAGTTAATCTTTCCAAGGAAAGACTATAAAGATTTCTTGTGAGCTGGAAAGGAAAGAGAAAGGATGACAGAGACTCTTTCTAGATCAATGGAAATGCCTTCTTTAGAAACAACGTGCCCCAAAATCTTACCTCTAGGGACTGAAAAATTACATTTCTTGGGGTTAAGAGATACCCCAAACTCCCTACATCTTTCAAATACCTTCTCAAGATGACTAATATGATCTTTGTTATGCTTTGAGAAAATAGTGATATCATCAAGATACACAAGGATAAACTGATTAATATATCCTTTGAAAGTGATATCCATTGCTCTTTGGAAGGTGGCACCTATATTTGATAAACCAAAAGGAATTTTTTGATATGCATATGTTCCCCATTTGGTGGTGAACACAGTCTTGTATTGATCCTGTTCCTTCACTTTTATTTGATTGAATCCCAAATATCCATCAAGCATTGAAAATATCTTAGATCTAGCCACTGTCTGCAGAATCTACTCCATTGAAGGAAAAGGATAATGATCCTTGAGAGAGGCCTTGTTTAGGTCCCTGAAGTCTATGCAGATCCTAATTTCACCATTATTCTTTCTTGGAACCAAATTTTTCCACCCAAGTGGAGTACTTAATGGGAAAAATAATCTTAGCCTCAATGAGTTTAGACAATTATTTTCTCATGAGGGGCTCTATCTTGGGGTTTACCAACCTTTGTTTTTTCCTAACTGGTTTGATATCGAGGATCAAGATCAATAGAATGTTGGGCTATATTTGGATTGAACTCTTTTAAATCTTCATATCCCCATGAGAACACATCATTGAACTTTTGACATAAGGTAAAAATAATAATTTTCATGTTCATCACATACCTTTCTAAGAAAAATTATTTTCCGAGGTAATTGCAATAGGTTGATAGTATTCTTGTTTTTCTGCCATGCTCTTTTTGTACCTTTGAACTCATCATTTGGTCTAAAACAATGTTCTAGAGAGACCAATCCTTTTGGAAATTTATTTGTTTTGATATGAATAATCTGATCACCATAGATTTCCTATAGATCAGACTTCATTTTGGAAGAAAATTCATCTTCATTCTTTATGAATTGGACAATTTGTTCATCATTATCAAATACTTGCAAGTTGGTAGCATTATCATGTATGGATGGCCTAGAAACCATCTTGATATATTGTGTCTTGCCTTTAACCAGGTCATCTATAAGTGAAAAATAAGATTTGAGAGCCACCATTTGATCTACTTCATTATTCAAGCTTCTACGGTACATCATGTACGTTGAGAGCATAAATACTCTCTAAAGCAAGTCCCAAATCTATTTTTGTAGGCCTTAAAAATCTTGTTATTTATAGCACATCTTTTTGGACTTGATTGATGACTATCATAGTATCTCCAAAGATTTGTAGCTTCTTGATACTTCTTTTTCCACAATTAGCAGTGCCATGTACTAATGCCTCATATTTACGCCACATTATTGGAATAGGTCAACGTAATCTATGGGAAAAGAATAATTTCTCTTCCTTTGGAGAAATAACAACAACACCCACCCCAATGCATTTTTCTTCTACAACTATCCAAATACATCCACCATAAGCTAGAGACTAGATATTTGTCTTCTTTGAATGCCTTGGGCATGAAACCCTCTTTGTAAGAAACAATAGGTGCCAAGACCATTTTCATAAGATTTAAGATCTTCAGAATATGGATCAAATTTTTGATCTCTCTTAGCCCATTCATCAAACAATAAATTAGGCATGAGAGGAGGAGCAGTTCTTCTAGACTTGAAACTTGATCTTGTTCTTCTTGTATTAAATAATTTGATTGGATAGGGGAAGGTTCATATGACTCTATGTGATAGAAAAAGATAGGCTCAACTTGGATTGTGAATCTTGTGCCATATCTAGTCCTTAAAAGCATGTGAGTCCAATATGAAGACAAATAACCCATTACCTTAGTAGTAAAATCTCTAGACAAGCAAATTGCAAAAATGGGTAGCAAGTCTATGATTGATATAACATGGTTTATTTTGAGACTTGGGAAAGCATGAAGGGTTAACTCTAAATATTTAAACACTCTTAATACACCCATTGTTGATCTATCAAGTGCAGTAAGACCTCTAGATATAGGATTGTACTTGAGACCTAGGATATTGGCAATTTTCGTTGGCATTATAGAATTACTAGCCTCTGAATCAATCATGTAATTATGAACTAAGTATTTACCCATAATTAATGACATGTAAAAGGGTTGGGTGTTAAAAATATTACTTACTTGGTCCTCTTTCGCTTGGCAGACATGAACCATGACATGAGACTTTTGTATTATTAGATCCGTCAGAGGTAGTTGCTTGAGGGCTTCACATAGAATATCTCAGTGATATGGAATGGAAAGCATATCCCACATTGAGATTTTGAAATTAGTATTTTTTGTTTTCTCAACTATGTTTAATGGGATACTCGTAGTCTCATGCATTTGTGACATGCTACTTTCTTTCCTTTTTTACGGTATTGTTTGATTACATGGCTATGGTGAAACAAAACCTCATTTTCCATAGAAATCTTATCAAATATCTTGTAGAATAATTTGACATTTTTTCTACTTCATTCTATATTTTTCACATCATTTTGTTCCTTCTTTAGTCCATGGATTTTCCTTAGTCCCTCCAATGTTTTTTCCTTTATCACGGTATTATTGTTCGATCTCTGTGGGAGTTACAACCCGAGATTCTAGTATTCTTGTTCTATGTGTTGTCAGCAACACTCATCTAAGGACTTCCAGAGCCTCCAAACATTTGATTGAGTGCACATAAATCCTTAGCTCCAAAAAACATGAGGTTAGCATCAGGTGCAGCTTGTTGAGTTTCTTCCACACCATGATTTGGTGCTTCAATAAGTGGTTCTTACTGACTAGAAGAACCTTAGATCATATAGGATTGTAGATGTATTTCCCTTTCACAACCAAGTTGGTTATGAGGTAGATTACATGGAAAACACCACTTTGTTTCTTACACCATATTGTTTTGTACTGGAACTAAGGCTTGACTAGAACTTGGGGCAAGATGTTCCTATGGAAGAGGAGAAATTTGAATTTTCCATCTATTATTTTTTTGGTTTGTACATATCTTTGATTAGATTATTGGTTTCTATATGGATGATATCCCTGATTTGAATATTTCCCTTGATTTTGATAATTTCTATATGACTGGGCTTGTTGTTTTTCTAGGGATATAAATTTGTTTTTCAAGTTTCTAATCAGAGATTTCATTTCCTCATCTTCCTTTTTTTTTGGGGGTTTGTGATGTGGAAGAAATGGGTTGCGGGTTTGGTTGGGGAATAGGAGCAATGGAAGGTTACGTGGCTTGTGGAAATTTAGGGGATAATGGCATAGGTGGCCTAGGAGCTAATTTTCCAGCTTGAATTAAACAATTTTTAGCCCTAATGGCCAATGCATAAGCTGTTGGTAGAGTTACACCTCCCATAGATTGCACCATAACAAATATATCAGAGTTAAGAGATTTTAAAAAGTACAAAAATGCACCTTCTGTTGTAGGCTTGACAAGAACTGGAATTATGTCCCAGGTTCTCTGGAATCTAAAGTTGAAATCTACCATTTTCTCATTAGGTGTTCTCTTGATTGTAGTCAACTACTCCAAAAGAGATAGGTTATCATCTCTTTCCCCAAATTGATTATACAAGGTTGTGCACAACTCATTCCAATTCCTAATTGAACCCGCAATTAAGATAAACCATTGTAGGGCCTTTCCTTTAAGGGATGAAGCCAAGAGTTTGATTTCCATGTCCATTTCAGCAATTTCATGAATTACACAGACATTTGCAATGTCTTGAATGTGATCAAATGGAGTAGTGTGATTTTCTCTTGTGAAGTATGGAATATTCTTTAACATCGTAATAGGAATAGGATTTTGGGCATTCAAGGTAAGAAGGCTACTTCCTGTGAAGTTCAAAAATGGATTTTGAGGTGGCAGCTGTTGATGAGCCATTATAATAGGTCTGAGAACTCTTGTTGATTGCAAGAAGGGCCTACCAGGTGGAGGTGTTGAGAGAGTTCTATTTAGAGGAGATGGAGATCTCTGAATCTTCCTTCCTCTTCTCTGTCATCCTAGAGATAGCTACAAATACTCGAATACACCTTCTTCTCACGTTCTAGACCTGAGTTTGTATCCTTCTCATGAATTAGGGACACTTGAACTACTGAAACCAGTATATTTACTACTTGGAGTCACCAGATGTGTTATCACATAACCTCTAAAAGGCTGGAAGTTTATCAAGCACACATCAAGAACTTGATAAATCTAGAAATATTTGACTTCTTGTCCCACCAGGCATGCCAAAACTGTTGGAGCTCAAAATTACACCCACATTCAGATCATAGACAACCTAAAATTTGAGTCAACATGGGATTGTCTCTAAGTTATGGGACTCAAACTAAGACATACCTCTGAAGAAGTTCGGCTTCCTCTACTTACCTCCATTCATAAAAATACTCCTAAAAATAGAAATACAGCTATCTAGCTCTACTCTAGCTTTCCGAGGGACTATGGTGAGAAGGAGATACATAAAACATAAATCCTAATCTATATAGGTGATAACACTAGAAAACAAGTGGATGAACACTTCTAGAAGAGTGAAAATGGAGGTAAATGATGAGTAAGAGGGTCTAAATGAAGACTGAAAATTAAAATCATGTCCCAAGATCCACTTTCGTGATTCAAAATAGGCACAAAGTTTTGAAATAGCACATAAAACACACCTACAAAAAGACCGAGAGGAAAGAGTGCAACAAAATGATAGCTAGGGAAGACTAAGTAACAAAAAATAAGATTTACTACAGTAGATCATGCATAGATCATTACAAGGTAAGAATAAGATGCAAAATAATTAAAGAAATCGAGTCCAAAGCATACCACCATTAGAATACTTGTGAAACATAGAATGATGCCTTCACATTTCCAAAGTATCCAACGTTAAGAATGAGCATTTCTCTACAATATATAGAAAATATTTGAAGAGAGAGAGAGAGAAGATATTATAGGAAAATTCAAATTCCTTAACCAATCCTAACCAACTTCATTAATTTCTCTTAGGGAATAAAAGTCTACTATATTTATCCATGGTTACACACCTTCAAATGAGCATCCATACTACATTTAATGTTGGTGGTTGTGATGGCTGAAACATCTTTGCATGTTGGAGATGTTTTTCTTCACTTCCGCCACCTACCAACATTTAATCCATGAAATATGATTCCTTTCACATGGAGAAGGATAAAATTTATTCAAATAATATTAGATTTACAATAATCAAATCAGATTTGTGTTCATATAGCAATCCGAGAAAACTATTGTTCTCGTTTAGCTCATAACTTCTTTGTACCAATCTTTTGGTACTTATGACATCCATGGATCATTTCTTTTTATCGTGGAACCATGGAATCATATAGATTTTATATCCTATTCTCTAGTTTTCTACTTCTCCACCTTTCTTCACAACACCGGCCTTGGTGGCTTTATTAAACTCTTCCTTTTACTCCCGAGAGCAACTTAGATCATGACGGTATTTTTCCTTTGTCCATGGCATTATGAGATCATATCCTTTATCTCACAACATGCATTCCTTTTTTGTAACACACTTAAAATTCTAATTGGTTATATTCATCCATCCGTGGCATGCTCAAGGCATCCATGGTTCTTAAAATTTTCCTTTGAATATCCACTAAGTCTTAATAGTTGTGCAAGTTTCTTGAAGTTTACAAGGATGCAAAATTGGGCAACAAGAACCACGGAGAAGAAAAAACTGAAATAAAACACTAGAGGATCATTAGTAAAATAAAACATAAATCACATAGTTAGGGGCCGTGGGATGGATGTTGATAATTTGGAATTTGGAGATGAGGGTCTAAAAATGTGATTTTTGGACCAAAGGTAGATTAATGTGTGTAATATGTGAAAAATAACAAAAGAAGATCATGATCCCAATGTAATCAATGGAAGATTTTGTGGAGATGAGGAAAAAATAATGAGATTTGAAATATTGAGGACCATCATAAAGAAATTAAATAGAAAAATTGATGTTATATAATATTTTTGAGGTTTATTTCCTTATTTTTATTTTTAGAATTAAGAGAGCTGATCTTTTGAGTTCAAAATTTAGAGGTTGATGTGATGATATGGAGTGAGTAGGAGGACACCAAGATCGATGAGGTAGTGCACATGGTGGAGGATGACCGTAGGTAAGTAAATTCATTTAATTTGATTAGGAAGATTATTAGAAGTTTGATTTTTTGGGAAATTTTAAGGGAATAGGATGCCTTTTAAGTAAAACTTTTGTTATTAGGAAGAGTAGGAAAAAATATAAGTGGGTTTGGGAGGGATTTTATTCTAGCTTTGTTATTTTTTATATTTTTTTTTTTAATTTTTAAAAGTCCTAGTCATATAGATTAGATGCCATCGCCCCCATAAAACAAAAGGGTTGATGGTGTTGAGACAACTAGAAATTTTAAAAAGGGTCGATGGCATATGCCGGAGGGTCGATGGTATAGGGATTATTTATGAGGCATAAAAAATATTTCATTTTTAGATTTTTATTTTATTTTTGATGAATATAATGCCTAGATTTTACTGATTTTTTATTGCATGAGGATCTCGAGAATCCTCTTATAGAGAGTGGTAGATATATCATGGGTGAATGCCATAATTTCTAGATTGGAAGTTACAGAGATAACTCAGCTGTATAGTTGGGGATTTTGGGGCATCATGCAGATGCCTAGCATACCGTTTAGTCTCAATTTATTGCAGATGTTTTTAATAGCATGGGAGCCTAGGGACAACACCTTTCAGTCATAGGAAGGTGAGATTGTATAGATCACCGTGACCCTTTAGTATGTACATGGGATATTGGGACTTCTGATAGAGGGAGCTCACATTTATTGTGATCTAACCATGGATATAGTAGAGAAGAAATCCTTAGCCGTATGGTCCATAAGAAGCGATTCGTATGATGAGGGGATTCTCAAAGTGTTAGACACAACGTAATATAAAGTGAAGAGATTCTAGCTATCGAAAGGTAGTAGTAATGGGAATTACCATTCACACATATTGTGTCCCAAGTTAGATGGTACAATTCCATTGTATTTGGTAGTAATTTTTAGGGATGTGATAGAGCATGATGTTTTATTTAGTTGGGGGACCACTATATGGGTGCATTTGGTACATGATCTATGTAAGGTCCAAAGAAGGGCATAGAGAGCCATAGGTCCCATTATATTATTGGCATCCTAGATATATGAGAGGTTTCCCATGTATAGGCCCATAAGGATACCCCGAGAGTACTCTTATGGGAAAACGAGCCGACGGTGAGAGCACTTTCAAATTATTGTGCATTATGATAGGTACACATGGATGAGGTCATATGGGAGACATATACATGGAATGTAGATCAGTGGCCTAGTTGGCCATGGGTAGAGGACTAAAAGGTTGGTGAGGATGTGACAAGACATTATTGATATTTAGTAGAGACCCATCGATCGACATGGTACCTAGACAATTCGGGAGGCCTGAGCCTGTCATGATACCACCACTTCCAACCTATATACATCGACTTATGAGAGAGATTGTGATAGTAATGGATGGAGTACCAACATTTATGCCCCAAATATTATGCGATGAAGGTAGACAAAGATGGAGGAAGAGATGGAGAGGTGGGGTTGTAGACAAATTTTTTTGTTAATTATAAATACAAACTAATATTTTAAAAAAATTATTTCCTAATCTAAAACACCTATTATCTACCTCTGATTGAGCTATATGAAAGGGATAAAGAGTTTTATACCTACATTTACCTATAAGATCCAATGCTCTTCCCTTATTTCTTTAGATGTGCTCAAGATAGTTGTTGTATTTCTTCATATTTGTGGGATGGGTTGGATAGCACCTCTCCCTGTTGTTTAATGATTTTTCTTTATGGCTTGATGGATATGAATACTTTCTAGAGATATTTGGGTAGCATATACTTTTAATTCTTTAAGGTTGGAGGCCATGGAAGGTGGTACTCCTATTTATAGGTGGAGGAAGGAAAAATGGAGGGTTGAGATCTTTCCATGTAGATGGAAGATCAATGGTTGTTATTGCATGAGAGAGTAGAATGATCTAGAATTGGAGAATTATAGAAATTAGAAGAATCCTCCATTGAATTAAAAATTCAAGGGAGGGAGGTAAATATATTAAAATTTGTGAATATGAAGGAGGGAAATGTGTAAAGGCTTTTAGAAATAAAATCCTCTACATTTAGAGGATTTCGTTAGTTTAAGATTATGTGAGATTAATTTTTATTAGGGAAGTGATTAGATGGAGAAGCTAGGTGTAGGATAGGTGTAAGGTAGGTGGGTAGGTGAGTAGGAATTTTTAATTCTTATAAATTGATAATAGGGATTAGTTAATGGGATAATAAGATATTAATGATGATTTAATATGATTAAGGATGAGATGGGATTATTGGGTGAATAATGAGAATAATTGAGGTATGATAATAGGGCTAATAATAATTAATCTCATGATTACTTATTATATGGTTAGTGTAAAATATCTCACGATAATTAATCAAAGTACAAAATTTCATCATTAATGACAAGTGTGAAAGATCACTCGCTACTCAAAATCCTTAATGATATTTTCTCCACTTTATTGGGAATGTGAGCTCTCACATGCAGGAAGAGTACAATAATTTATTGCCATAATCTTCCACATGATTTTGGGTTTGTAGAAGAACAGTTAAGAAGCGGTTTAGGGAAGAAAGGATCACCATTTTCAACCGATTCAAGAAGTTCAAACATAATAAAGAAATAATGGGTGGAGCTCCTTGCCAAATTGAACCCAACTGTGACCCTACGTGGAAGGAGAATGTTGGTCTATGGAATTTTTATAGTTAGGAGGGATTTCTAACCTCATTGAGAAGATTCAAGGATACGATCAGAATATCTCCCTTCAATTTTCCACCGAATGGAAACAGAGAACGATGAAGTATGGTGGAAAAGTCATTCAGATAATAGAGGAACTAGTTATAGAAGTAACTGGCCTTAGTTTGGAAGGTATCAGATTCTTCAACAAAAGAATTGACAAGAACATGGAGGTCAAGAAATTTATCGAAGCAGGTGAAGAGCTCTAGTTTGTTATCATGCGGGTATTAAGGTAAACTCCATTCCAACACCCTTTGATGATCTTGCTAAGATGGTCTAGTTTGTTACTCTAGAAGGTAGGTATATAATGGTTCCCATAAAGCATTTGGTATTTTAAAACCATTTTCATATGAACCTGTTTGTTTGTTTCCCTCATTATATTCTTAATTCCATGGAACACTCCATGAATTCCAAAATCATGCAAATGTCATCCATCTCCACCAGGGCATCATTTTCCTCCTCTACCAACACTGCCTCACCCATCACCCTACCATCCCTTCAACCCCCACCATTCCACCCACCCCGACTCCTCAATCTTCACCCTACCATCAATCCCCCACAATTTTAGGGAAGAGAATAATCAGACCAAAATCCCTCTTTCCTTGGTACCCATCCATTTCCTATAGAGACTCCTTTAAGCAAAAAGGATATGGAAACCACAAATAATCTTTTACACATCAACACCACATGGCCTAGCAGATCTACTCAAGAGAAAAAGGAGGATCTTCAACAAAGAATTGACAATATGGAAAAAGAGTTGGAAATTCTAAAAAGAGACATGCATCATATTTCAAAGCAAAAGGGTAAAAGGAAATTAGAGGATGATATTGGACTTGGTGAAGGTCAAGTCAATGAAATATATAAGAAGCTAAATTCCTTGATAATAGATTAGGGAACTCAAAGGATAGGCACGATCGCAAAATTTATGCTTTAAAGGTTTTTTTGAATTCCTGGAACAACATGTTAAAATTATCTACATGCTTAGTGATATTTTTGATGCAATTTAGGGAAATGATGTTGAAAGGGACCATTTTTTTCTCATATGGATGCCAATGATCCTTCTCATATCACTTCCTTGGCTCTCTTTACCTCATTGCAGACCTGGAAAGTATAGAATTGATAGAGAATTTAAGAAGTAATCTACTAAGGAGTTTTCTTATTGTTATTTTGATTTTGTTATGTTGTTGTTTACTCACTGATTTTTACAGTTTTGTCCATGTCTTGTCTCCATTGTGTAGTTTCTTTTTTACTACAGTTGGGCTATAATGTACTATCTAGATTTTGATCTATTTTTGATGATTTAACTTGTTTATCTGGCTTTTGAGCCTCTTTGTAATAGGGTATAGTCCCTTCAAAACTATTTGTCAATAATAAAAAAGTTATTATATGGTTAGTGACAGGGGAGTTAATAATGTATAACAAGTATATTATTTATTAAATAAGAATGTCGACATTTTACATGTTTACATTTTCACCCTCTTTGAATGGTCATTATGTTGTAATGATCATTCAAAGAAAGAGAGATGGTGGGATATATAGTGAGGGTGATTCCCCCTCAAGGGGTCAGGTGAAGAAGAAATGATTTGGGTGATCACTCAAAAGGAAGAGATGATCATTTGATTAGGAGTATATAAAGTGATGAAACCAGGATGAATAGGATGCCCCAACCAAGGGAGTTAAATGATAACATGCCCCAATGAAGGGGAGTGGGATTGATTGATTGGATTGGTGAGTTGAGAAGATGAATCTAAATGGTTTGATTAAGTTGATTAGAGAAACATGATAGAGAGGAGTATAGGATTAGAATATTAATTAAAGGTTTTGGATTATAGGATGCCCTAGTCATGGGTTGAGATTAAGGATATTTGATTGAGGAGTAGAAAATAGAAGGATTATTGAAGTGGATTAGATGCCCCAGTCACGAAAGGATGAAAGGGGTTAGAATTGATAGTTCAAATGAATTGGTAGGATTAACCAAGTGTAGACATCGGGATTTGAAGGTGGCTTGGAGGGACATTATTTAGTTTAATTGATTTTAGTGTCATTGCACCACACCTCTTGTGCTCTTGGTGTGGAGTTTAAAGATAAATTTTGGATGTTGGGTGGGGGTGTCAAGTAGTTGAATAATGCTTAAGAAGATGGATGGATGATCAGATAGGATATTTTTAGATGGTTAGTAGATGAAGATGAAAAGGGGTGAGTGTTGTCAGGATCTGTCCACAATTTCATCATTAACAGTTAGAGTAATGTGGCGTAGAGCAAGGTGCAACAAGGTATTAATACCATGATGCTTGAGTTGTAAATTTTGTTTCCTCATATCATTGGACATATTAATTCAAAAATTATGGTCCTCATATTATTGGACCGTGAAAAATATAAAGAAACCAAAGAGGCCTCATATCATTGTCCAGGAAAAATGCAAGCATTAAAACACTCACAAGCAAGCAAACAAGTAAAAATGAAAGAATGGGGTCAGGATGTAGGGATGGAAAGTGTGTATAAGTGTTGAAGTTTTGTTATAATGTTTTGATTTTTTATTTTTCAATATTTTTATTGTTTTTTAATAAGTTTTTCAATTTTCTTTTTTTTAGGTTTTATGATTTTTATTTTTTTAAATTTTTATTATTTTTTCACAATTTTTAATTAAATTTTTAAATACTTTTATGTTGTTGGGTGATAGATGGGAAAATTTGGTCGGGGTAGAAAGAAACAGGGGGAAACAAAGAAATGGGGTGAGTGAATGGGCTCTTGGAATATTTTAGGTCATTGTGGTAGGTATAAAAGTGGTTGGGGACCACATGGTGAGTCATTTTCACTACGCGTGGTAGATAAAAATAGCCTCTCGAGAGATCAAAATGTCCTATGCAAGAGTTGTGGATTACTAAGTGGATGTAGTGAGGATTTACTAGTGAATCACAACCGATGGACCTACGGTAAGTACCATGAGGTTTTCATTATTTTTCATTGTGTTTTTCAAGGTTTTAGGGATATTAAGGGTAAATGTAGGTGCTAGAGGGTATGGAGTAGTGCTTATGCACATGAAATGGAACTTGTGTGCCGAGAAATAATGCGTATGCATCATATCGTGGTAGCTATGTGTTGTTTTGGAGGCTAGTATAGGTTTTGGCACCTATGCATTGAGGGAAGGTTATGTCGTGGTTCTATGTGCTTGGGAGTAGGCATGAATTGGTGAATTTGTGCCAAATTGGTGACTATGATTTGCATTGGTGCCTTTATGGGAGGTTTAGATCCTAATTAGGAAATAACAACACCAATGTGGAGATGAGGAAGAAATGAATGGAGCCAATGCTCGAAAATGGCGCTTATGTTTGGAAATGATGCTTTTGTAAATAATAGTGCCTATTTCATAAAGTGGCACCTATGTTTATGAAGTGGCACATATCTTATAGTGTTGGGAGTTAGGGTTTTTAGGAAGATAAGGAATAATTAGTGGTGGTTAATATACATTGTTTGATGCGTGCAAGAGGTTTTAAGTTTCGTACAGGCCACCCATTGGCATTCAACTACCTTGAGATGATTATTTAGGGGATTTGACAAGGATGTCGATGAAGATGAGGCATAAATTTTACACATACTGGGACCGATACATGTAGTGAGGATGTCACTTATTCGAGTAGATCAAATTATTGATCGCACATATGGAGAAATGACACTCAGAGACCAGCACCTTCGGCAGAACCAACAAGAGAGATAACAATGACATTAGAGGATTTCTATTGTATATATTAGCTTACCGTGGAGGAGGAGTGGGTGGTATGATATAAGTGGGAATCCCGGAGTGTGGTTGAGACTATTGATGAATGTAGAGGATGTGTTGGTGCTCATTTTGAGCCCTCCCTAATTTATTTTTCCATAGAGTAAATTAGATTGTTTAAAGACCCAAATCTGTATATGTCACCTTGCCACTAATGAATTTTTGAATCTCCATGACCATCCCTTCCCCTGAAGCTTAACAAATTGAAGGATGGACATAACTATTCAACTCTAAAGAAGCTGCAATACATTAACTTGGTTTTCTGTAGAATGGAGAATTGAATGTTCTGTGGGTTATAACATAAGATAAAGGAAGGAAGGGATGTTATGAACTACTAGTCACAAGAGATAAGAAAATGTGGTTATAAAAATCCACGTAACACCGAAGTAGTGTTTGATGGATTTAACAAAGAAATTAGTACTCACGGATTTCAAAAATATTCGCGGGACACTAAAAATTCACCAAAAGGTCGTGGAACATTAGGAAGTAATTGAGTGTCTATCGAGTAAAGGGGAAGTGAAAATGAAATCCATGGGACTATTTATCACAAAGGCAAGTACTCTGGGGGTTTCAAAATAGCCATGGGATTCTTAGAAAAGAAACATCTTTACCGCAAACATTCAAATCATGTAATTATGATTGTTGTGCTATATGAAGATAAATTCAAGATTATAGAAAGTAATTGTTAAGCTGAAAAAGACATGAAAAATGAGCATATTATGTAATAAAAACAAAATGGAGATTCTATAGGGGCCCTAGTCCTTGATATTCACATAGCTAATAATATGCAGATACAAAAAGAAAGGATCTTGTAAAAGAGGTATAATATTATTTAATGATTATACATTCCTTTACAAAATGAGGAATTCGATTCAGTAAATTCTTCTTCATGAACTCCAATTATTTGTGGTCTTGAGCACCATGAATATGTAGGATTTCCCCCACAAGGTTGCAATGTAACATCTTTGACAAAACTATTACTTTGATTACTTTTCCTCTAGACATTGCAAACGTTGACATGTGATTTGTCTTAGGAAGGTGTACTCTTATGACTTTTTGAAATCATGTTTACAATGGATAAATTATTTTTGTGAAGAGATTCACTTTGTTGTGATTTATTCTTGCTTGAAAATGATACCATTCATATTTTTGTACAGATTTAATTCATTAAAAAAGGGATTATGAACTTGTATTTTTGTTGTCTTAACTCATTTTATGTTGACAACAAGACCTTGGATCAATTCCATTGATCCAAGGTATGCTTCAATTCTCCTTACCTGATTCATCTGGTTGACTTGGCATTCTAAAATGGAAGGTGAAGAGGGAATGAGTTGTGTTTTGTTTATAAATTTAAAGGACTCAGCTTCAGGTGTCCTTGTTTTGTATCATGTTGTAATTTGTCAGCCTGGGCCTTCTTGTTAAATATTTATAATATTGAATAGTGTAATAATACCAAATGCCTATTACTAATCTATTAAGGTTAACACCTTAGCCTAGTTGTAATGTTCTATCCTATTTGGATTTTAACCTAAGGTAGCTAAGACCTACCTCGGACCTATTAATAAATTACTAAGGTGAAACCCTAACCTAAGTTGGTATGGTTATGGTTGTGGAGGTTAGAAATAACCTAAAGTAAATAATATTTATCTAAAGACTAAGGTTGAATCCTAAAATAATGTTAATCTAACCTAAACCTGATACTAATCTAAGGGGTACCTATGGATTACTTGGCAAGTGGAATGGGTGGTGGTGTCAGTTTTCAAGGCATTAATGAGATTTGATTTTGGTATTAAAAACTCTAAACTGCTAGTTTTGGCGGAGGCATGGGGAGTTAGGGGGATGCCTAGTTGGCATCATCGCTAAATTTAAAATACATGTAAAGTTTGAAATGGATTTCACCAAATTTTGATGATGGTGGCGTGGAGAAATAGGAGGGAAACATTGAATGTCCTTACATTTATTGATATCGGTTGTGGTGAAGAAACCACCTAGGAGATATGCATGGCAGATTTTAGAAGGGTTGTTTGATCATTTTCTCTTTTTGATTTTTTCTCTGCATGGAGGTTTTGGTTCTTCAAACCAATAGTTCTATTTTCAATCCTTTGATATTCTTGGCATTCTTGAGCTATTTTTGGATCTAGTGGAAGTATAAGAGGAAGTAGGAAGATTGGAGTTGTTGACAATGTTTGGAAAAATAAAATATTGTGGGAGATCGACTGGAAATCTTCTACAAATTGATAAAAGCTCTATCGTGCATGGTAGGCTCAATCCATTAAGTTGCTTAACTTTTTACTAAGTGTTTAATTAAAATAACTATGCTCTTGAAAACAAATGATTTTTTATGATATGTTTATTTTACATTCTTGCTTGTATTTTTCACTGTATATTTCTGCTTGAAATTACTGTTTGATAAAAGCATGATCTGGGTCTATTCCCTTTGTTGGATGAAGGTATGATATGTGATATCTTCAACTAAAAATTCAAATTTATTTTCAAATCTTTTTACTTATGTTTGAACTATACTGAAATGGTTGTTTGGATTTAATGTTTTAGGATTTGTTCTTGTTAGAAAAACAAAAGTAAATATGTTGTCCTATTACTCGGCTAAGACATTTTGAATTTGAGAACTCTATTAGACTGCTAAGAAAGGATTACATTTAGGTTTTTCTCCCTTGATTGATATGTACTAGAACATGTTTAGCTTATGCTTAAACTTATAGGACTTCATTTTTGTTTCTCACACCGTATGTTATAAGGTGATTACTAATGAATTAAATGGTTTTGGATATGAGTGAATACCCGTGATACAATATTCTTTATGGTAGGGTTGAAAGTTATTCAACTTTCATGATTTGAAAAGGGCTTATCGAGTTTTGTTTATGCATATTTTCCAAGTGAGATTTTGGGCTTCGGTAGTTACCTTATCGGTTCATCTTCTTGGATTACTAGTTCTTGTCATTTGAGTTTGATGTTTAGGTGATGTTGTAGGAATGAGGTAGCTCTGTTTAACTTTGTATTAGCTCATTATTGTTTGTCTTAAGTAAATGGTTGTATCGGTTTCGATCTTATCTTCTCATTTTGAGCTTGACTTTGAGCACCTGACTTTGGGATATGTCACTTATTTTGTTCTTCTTTGAGTTTGAATATGGGTTGGGGTTCTTTCCTTCCTTACCCTATAGACTGTTCCTTTTATTCTTGTAAAGTTGGGAATATGGGATAACTTGACTGTAAATCTTGTCTACGTTTTCTGCATTTACCATCAAAGGATGGTTAAGATTTATTTGTGATGACATTTGAAAGGAAATAATGATCGCTTATGATTATATTATTTAATGATAATCTCTCTCTCTTTCTCTCTCTTGAATTCAAAAATTGGAGAAATGTGTAGTTTGATGCTATTAACATTGAAATGAGTTGAATGCTTGTTTCGTAGGTTACTTCAAGTTCTATTATAAACTAAAATCATTTGTATTACTCCTTTAGTAGTACCTTTAACAATATTGTATCATTTCTTGTTTGTAGGTTGAAGGAACCGTATATTCGGTTTTATGACCTTCATGATTTCAGCCGTGTATCTCTTTTCTATATCAAGTAGTTATTTTGTGTTTACAATGATTACTAGAGTTGAATGAAATCTTGATCCGATCTGTTTCGGTTCTTTATTTCAGATTTGTATTTCTTATATTAGGAAAGAATTACGAGATCCTATCTCATCCTTTTTGTTGACTCCCTTCTCTCTCTTTTTTGAGTTAAAGAATCCTATATTGCTCTCTTCAAACTCTAAAGGAAGTATTAGTTGTTCTCTCTCTTTTCATTCATTCTCTCATGAACATTATCCTTTTTTTAGGAGACAACTTGTTAGGTAGCTAAACAAAAAGAAAGAATGGATAGTTGGAGGATATATCTTAATGATTTTATAGGGATGTAATGATTTTGAGGTGTGGCTACTTTCGGTGTTTGTAAATGGAATTTATACTTTACAAAACCTGTTGATGCTAAACATAAAACTTAGGCTAGAGTTGGATTTGAATTTGGATGTTGTATCTTAAATAGGAAACTCTTATTTTAGGATGTTGATGGTTCTTCCTAAAAATTTCATAGATATTGAATGATCTTGGACTCGAGTTATTCTTTAATGAAGTATGTTAATGATGAGTATTGTGGATCATTGCTTCTTTAAAATAACTCTATTTTTGTGAATTATTAGAGTTAGTATCTTTCTTTGATTTAGATTGAAAGAATCAAGAAATGAACTATAGATATCTATAGTAGGAATGTGATAAGTAATTTGGATGGAATATTACTTATCTGATTTAATTCCTTATGAAATCATTAGATGAAGATTATTTTGATTACATCATGATCTTTAATTAATGTTAATGTGATTTATCACTTTGTTCTTCCTTTCATAATTGTTATTTCTTATGGATGTATCTTTCTATAATGTTTTAATTGTTTCATAAAAGAAAATTTCTATTTATGAAACAATTAGTTGAAAGCACATCATTTTAATGTTTAGTGCTTATCATGCTCGGCTTTAATGAACTCGACCCGTTCTAGTAATTTTTGTAGATGGAGTTCGTAAGTGATAAAATAAGACAAGTTATTTTATGAATTTACTTTTGTTTACCTAAGACTGGATCTTTTATGAGGAAATATGATTCATTATTGAAATGTATCTGCAAGGGGAAAAGTTGTATTTCTTATTGAGTTTATTAATGTTGTTTGACATGAAAGATGTCTGAAATGATTGGAATTGTAAAGTGTGTATTTCACTATGATGAATGGAAAATATTGAGAGTTTACTTGTAATTGACGTGTCCTTTTATTTATGCATTATGTTAAGGGAATTTGTAAGCATTATTTATTCTCTCATAATCATATCTATTTTAAACCTTTTTAGTTTGACTTAAAATGAAATAGGTGGAAAGGGATTTGATACACTATCCCTTTATTAAATGTAACTTATTAATTTGGTATTCATAGTTTGATCATTTCACTAAGTCATTATGGTTTATTAAATGATGTTAATAGAAGTAAAAATTCATTATGATATCTTGTTTTCTTGTAAGAGGTTACAATTAACCCTAATTCTTAACAAGAAAAGGAAGATGATCTACCTCTTGATCAATAGCTTCATTGATATAAGATAAGTTAAAGGTCAAAATGAACATTTAATAAGTAGACTTCATCTCAATGAAGTCTAACATAAAGGAATTTGATTTAAAACTTAATCGAACTAGGAATGGTTGAGTAAAATGAGTAAACCTTATTGTTTGTTTGTTGTTTCTATTTTAATCAAATGAACCCTAAAGTAGGAAGTTAATGATTAAAAGGAAATCTTGATGTTTCTTCAAAACATTAACAACTCATTTATGGTTGGAAACCTTAGGGGTTAATTAAACTAGAATTCAAAGCGGGGTTTTACGTAATTAGACCTTAATTATAGAAAATAATTAATTAATTAACTTCTCTCTTGGATATGTACATCCAAATGAGATAGCCCCAATGGATGTTGGCACATGCCAATTGTAGTACAATACCTTCATGAAGATCTGGGTCTTCAAGAAGATATTGTGTTATAATTGACATGTTGCAACACCCTTCTGTGTTGAATCATGTAGACTGACATAACTCAAAATTATACTTGGATATACCATAGGTTAGGTTAGAAGCATGATTTAGAGTCGGGGATAAATCGATGACTTAGGATAGATGGACACAAATGAATGACTTAGGTTGATCAAGTATGTCTATGTAACCTTAGTCCTTACAAGTAGTCCTCGACACTAAATGAATCTACTACCCTTGGTTAGGTAAAACCTTGAATAAGTGGACGAGGATTTGGTAAAGACCATCCTAGATAATAGATGAGTGGGGTGAACGCCATATTCTATTTGATGAGTATGCTGTCTAGGATTAGTAACATGAAGAGTATGTTGGAAATATTTGGCCAAAGTATCGCAAGCTACTAGTTGCATTGTCCTATGTCACCTAGTTTAAGAAGCAATATATCAGATGAATATTGGTAACAAATATTTAGATAGGCCTCTTAAACAGAACACTTAATACCTAGAAAAGGGTAAGAGAACCAAGTATACCTAGTATATAATTCAATGAGTTAACATGAGAGATTGGTATGAAACCGAGTCATGAAATGAGAGATCGGTGTTTCACCGAGTCATTACAGCTGCATATGGTTATCTGTTATGAGATTGATTGGCATGGAATGTGTGTTCTAAATTATGATTATTTAGAATAGAGAACATTAGATATAAAAAAATCCTTGTTTCTAAAGTCTTAAAATGGGAATGTTACATCTTGGTATCAGAGCTAAAGGTTGCAGGTCTTGGACCTATTGTGTCCATAATCCGATAAAAACTTAAATTTTCTTGTTAATAGAAAATGATTAGAACAAGAGGAAATGTTGTAAACAACCCATCACTTAGTGGAGAAGTAGCTACTACCCAAAAAATTGATGAGATCCTTTCTTCTCTGTTGGACATAAGAGATCGTTTGGCTATACTTGAACAACAAGTAATGGGCAATGAGGAGGAAGAAGATGCTTAGTAATAACAATCAGCCAACTCCCGTGGATAATGCCAATGGGGAAATCCTCATGTTGATAACCATAATTCAAACATACCTAATCAACCCGAGAAAAAAAAAAGGCTAATAGCTGAACTCACTAATGATATAAAAATGATAAGTTTTCCCAATTTTGGTGGCACTACATTAGGAGATTGAGCTGAGAATCGGCTCAGTGAAATGGAGAAGTACTTTGCAATAAGGAACTTCTCAAAGGAAACTAAGGCAATATGGGGAGCTTATCAGCTTTCTCATGAAGCATCTTCATTATGGGACAGCCGTAAGGCTGAACTAAACATTGATGAAACAAATATTACTTGGGATCAACTTAAAACTTGTTTAGAAAATGATGGCTACCAAAAATTTATTATGATTAGAAAATGAGTGAATTTTAGAACTTATCTCAAGGAAAATTAACTATACAGAGTCTTTGGGAGTGGTTCACTAAACTCCTTAAGTATGTACCTCAGTATCAAACTGATGAGAAGTTTAGGATATGAAAATTTTCATGGGATTAAATCCCATTATAGGTGGTGAAGTGGATGTTCACAACCCAACCACTATGGAAGGGGTAGTTGAAAAATCCATAAGGCAAGAACAGAAATTGAAAGCAATCTCTTCCCATAAGGAGGAAATTAGAAAGAAAATTCCAAATTCTTCATCATCTCTTGCACCTAAAAAGGGGCCATGGAAGAATTTTGGTATGAAAAATAAATTTGTAATTTAAAACAACAAGAAAACATCAAAATAAACCTACTGCTAATGTGCAAAATAACTTTGTCAAGAACAATAATAATAGATAGAAGTCCTATGGAGGTCAGAATGATAAATTTAAGGTTGGAAATAAATTTGATCCTAAAAAGGGACCTGTAGGAGGATGTTACAATTGTGGAAAGGATCATTATGCAAATCAATGTCCTTTGAAGAAGGATGACCATAATCAGCAACATAAGATACACGCTACAATAGTTGACAAGTAAGCTAAAAAGCAAGTCACACCCATAGAGGTTCCAGGTAAGTTATTTGGCATACCTGTGACTATAATTTTTGATATTGGAGCTACTGAATGTTTTATTTCTTCTAAATTAACATCGAAATTAAAAATAAAAGCTAGAAAAATAGATAAATCATGGGCTATACATTATGGAAATAATGTTGTACACACCGTTAGTATGTGTATTTTTGGAGTAGTCCTTGACTTGCCTAGTTTTTCCACATAAGTTGACCTTTATTTTTCTCCTTTGGGGTCTTATGATGTAATCATAGGTGTTAATTGGCTAGCTAAGCATAAGGAAAATGTTGACTATTTTGAAAAACATATTAGTTGTTTGGATGATCTATAGAAAACAACAAACATTCAAGGTGTAAAACGTGAGATTTTAGTTAGGAAATTGTCAGCTATGCAACTTAAAAAGGCCAAAAACAAAGGCTATACTTTGTATGCGGTTGAAATTTCTGAAATAACTAAATAAAGTAGTGAATTATGGAAATAGATATACTTTGTTACAAAATTTTAGTGATGTGTTTCTGGAAGAGTTACCTGGTCTTCCACCCAAATGGGAGTTTGACTTCACAATTGAAATCAAATCGGGAACCGAACCTATTTCTAAGGCACCTTATAGAATGACTACCATTGAGTTGATAGAGCTTAAGGCACAGTTATAAGAACTTTTGTCTAAAGGTTTGATTAGACCGAGTGTCTCACACTGGGGGAGCACCGATAATATTTGTGGAAAATAAAGATAGAACACTTAAATTTTGTATCAATTATAGGATGTTAAACAAAGGAAGAATTAATAATGAGATATCCACTTCCTAGAATTGATGATGTGTTTGATCAAATGTGGGGTGCATCAGTGTATTCTAAAATAAATCTTCAATCTAGATATCATCAATTACGAATAAAGGATGAGGATATTCATAAAACAACTTTTAGAACAAGGTATGAACATTATGAATTCACAGTTCTACCTTTTGGATTAATGAATGCACCTCCAACTTTTATGAATTTAATGAATAATATTTTTCAAGAATACATGGAAAAAAATTTCTTGTATTTTTGAATGATATTCTCATATACTCTAAAAGCATGAAGAACATCACAAGCATTTGAAAGTAGTTCTAGAAATCTTGAGAAAAATAAGTTGTTTGGTAAGTTGTCCAAATGTTCTTTCTATGATACAAAAGTACACTATTTAGGTCATGTCATATGTAAAGATGGAATATCGGTAGATCCCTCTAAAATTATAATAAGCGAGTGGCTGCACTAAAAATGTACATGAAGTTAGAAGCTTCATGGATCTTCTTAGTTACAATAGGAAGTTCGTTAAAAACTACTCAAAGGTTGTTGCACCAATAACTTCATTACTGAGAAAAATGATAAGAAATTTATATGGAATGAAAAATGTGAATCTACATTTAAGACTCTAAAGAATCGGTTAACTTTGGATCCTATTTCGGTTGTACACGATCCTAATATCGACTTCACTATTGGAACAAATGCATCTAAGGAAGGTCTCAAAAGTATTTTTTACAAAAGGATCATGTTATAGCTTATGAAAGTAGAAAACTCAAGTTACATGAGCTGAATTATGATCCACATAATCTAGAGCTTGCTTCCATTGTTCATTTACTTTAGGTATGGAGGCATTATCTTCTTGTAGACATTTTAACTAAAAGCGATCATCTTGGGTTGCATTATATTTTTAATCAGCCAAATCTTAATGCAAGACAACGAAGATGATTAGAATTTCTATCTCTAAAGTATGATTTTAAAATAAGTTATATTAAAGGCAAAGAAAATAGATTTGCATATGATCTAATTCATAGGAAGCACATTTATGCTCTTATAACATTAAGAACTTAGTTTAAGGATGAAGTAAAAAGTGCCATGGAATATGATTCTTATTTTCAGCAAGTAAAGAAAACACTTGCTGCAGATCCAAATGATGTGAGATTTAAAGGTTTTCACTTTGACAATGAAGGAATCATGTAGTCTGAAAATTGGGTATACATACCCTTGTTTAATGAATTAAGGAAGAAATTGTTAGTTGAATTTCATAATTCACCTTTTTCTGGACACCCTGGCATTACAAAAATGCTTGTTGATATAAAACAACAATATTTCTAGAAAGGGATGAAAAAGGATGTGATAGAATTTGTGACACATTGCTTAGAATGTCAACATGTTAAAGCTGAGCATATGCATCTAGCTAGTTTATTGTATCCTCACAACATACACATTATAAATGACAAGTAATAAGCATGGATTTTGTTCAAGGGTTGCCTATGTCAAGAAATAAACATGATGTTATTCTAGTGGTTGTTGATAAACTAACAAAGGTAGCTCATTTTATTTTTGGTAACCTTAAGGATGATTCACTGTTTTAGCAAAAATATTCGTGCATGAAATTTTTAGATTACATGGAGTACCTAAGTTGATAATATATGATAGAGACCCAAGGATGACATCTAGATTTTAGAAAACACTTAATGCAGCCCTAGGGACTAAGCTAAATTTCAGTTCTACCTACTACCCAGAAATGGATGGACAGACTGAAAGAGTTAATCAAGTTTTAGAAGATATGTTATGAATGTATTGCATCGATAAGCAGTATAAATGGAAAGAGTACCTTCCATTAGTTCAGTTTTCTTATAATAACATGTATCATGCCTCTCTAAAAATGGCACCTTTCGAAGCATTATACAAAAGGAAATGTAGAAACTCTATTAGCTAGGACAACATTGAGGATAGAGAGGTGATTGGAGCTGAAATCCATATGAAAATGGAATAATAAGTTAAAATGATTCGTGAACGCTTTGAACAAAGCAACAGATAAACAAAAGAGTTATGCAGACTTAAAGCGGGTTGATAAGAAGTTTGAACTTAATGAGAAGGTCTTTACGAGGGTTAAATAGAAAAAGATTCAATAAATTTTGGCAAGGCCGCCAAGTTATCACCTCATTATGTGGGACCCTTTGAAATTATAGAAATAATCAACCTTATAGCTTATTGTTTAGCTTTACCTCTTGCTTTATCATGAATGCATGATGTTTTCTATATTTCTTTCTTAAGAAATACGTTTTAGATTTATCACATGTGTTAAATTGGAATTCCTTGTAGGTCCAAGACCAGGAATAATAATTGTTAAGCCCATTCGAGTGCTAGAAAATCGCTAGTTCCACTTAAGAAATCATGAAATAAGCTAATGTAAGATCCAAAGTGGGATCAATTTAACAAAGAAAGCGCAACCTAGGAAAATATGGAGGATATAGCGCTTTCCCATACTTGTTTGAACATAATTGACTATGTTGACTAATAAAATTTTGATTTTTTATTCATGACATATCAAAAAATATGCCAATCTTGGGAAAATATTTCACTATATAAAATGGACAACTACTTTAATGCTGATTGTGGAAATTGAAAATCTAGTTTTGTTAAGAATGTAATAATGGAAGTATAATAATTTGATTTGTCCTTAATGCAAATTATTTGACTAAGATAATCATCGGGATGATTATTCTTTTAGGAGGGAAGTATGTAACATATTTGACAAAACTATTACTTTGATTACTTTTCCTCTTGACATTGCAAACATTGACATGTGATTTGTCTTAGGAAGGTGTACTCTTATGACTTTTAGAAATCATGTTTGTAATGGATAAATTATTTTTGTGAAGAGATTCACTTTGTTGTGATTTCTGCTTACTTGAAAATGAGATCATTCATCTTTTTGTACAGCTTTAATTCATTTTAAAAAAGGGGGATTATGAACTTGTATTATTGTTGTCTTAACTCATTTTATGTTGAAAGAAGACCTTGAATCAATTCCATTGATCCAAGGTATGCTCAGATTCTCCTTACCTGATTCATCTAGTTGACTTGGCATTCCAAAATGGAAGGTGAAGAGGGACTGAGTTGTGTTTTGTTTATAAATTTAAAGGACCCGGCTTCAGTGTCCTTGCTTTGCATCATGTTGTAATTGGCCAACCTAGGCCTTCTTGTTAAATATTTATAATGTTGAATAGCGTAATAGGACCAAATACCTATTACTAAGATATTAAGGTTAACAGCCTTAACCTAGTTTTAATGTTTGATCCTATTTGGATTTTAACCTAAGGTCATTGAGACCTACCTAGGACCTATTACTAAACTATTAAGGTGACACCCTAACCTAACTTTGTATGGTTATGGTTGTGGAGGTTGGAAATAACCTAAGGCAAATAATATTTACCTAAAGACTAAGGTTGAATCCTAACCTAATGTTAATCTAACCTAAACTAATACTAAGCTAAGGGGTACCTATGGACTACTTGGCAAGTGGAAAGGGAGGTGGTGTTAGTTTTTAAGGCATTAATGAGATTTGATTTTGGTATTAAAAACCTCTAAACTGCCAGTTTTGGTGGAGGCATGGGGAGTTAGGGGGATGCCTAGTTGGCATCATCACTAAATTTAAAATGCATGCAAAGTTTGAAATGGAGTTTGCCAAATTTGGATGGTGGTGGTGTGGAGAAATAGGAGGGAAACACTGACTATCCTTGCATTTATTGATCTTAGTTGTGGCGAAGAAACCTCCTAGGAGAGATGCATGGTGGATTTTGGAAGGGTTGTTTGATCATTTGTTCTTTTTGATTTTTTCTCTGCATGGAGGTTTTGGTTCTTCAAACGAACAGTTCTTTTTTCAATCCTTCAATATTCTTGGCATTCTTGAGTTATTTTTGGATCCAGTGGAAGTAAGAAGATTGAAGTTGTTGAAGATGCTTGGAAAAAGAAAATATTATGGGAGCTTGATTGGAAATCTCTACAAATTGATAGGAAGCTCTATCAGGAATGATAGGCTCTATCCATTAAGTTTCTTAGCTTTTTACAAAGTGTTTCATTAAAATAAATATACTCTTAGAAACAAATGAGTTTTTATGATATGTTTATCTTGCATTCTTGACTGTATATTTTTACTTGAATTTACTATTTTATAAAAGCATGATCAGGTTTTGCTCCCTTTATTGGATGAAGGTATGATATGTGATATCTTCTGCTGAAAATTTGAAGTTGTTTTCAAATCTCAAGTTACTTATGTTTGAACTACAATGTTTTAGGATTCGTTCTTGTTAGCAAAACAATAGTAAATATGTTATATTATTGCTGAGTTGAGACGTTTTGAATCGAGAACTCTGTTGGACTGCTAAGAAAGGATTACATTCGGTTTTGTTCTCCCTTGTTTGATATGTGCTAGAACATGTTTAGCTTCTTCTTGAACTTATATGACTTTGTTTTTGTTTCTCACACCTATACGTTATGGGATGATTACTAATGAATTAAATGGTTTTGGGATATGAGAAAATCCCCTTGATATAATCTTCTTGATGGTAGGGTTGAAAGTTATTCAGCTGTCATGATTTGAAAAGGGCTTATCGAGTTTTGTTTATGCATCTTTTCCAAGTGAGATTTCGGGCTTCGAGAGTTACCTTATCGGTTCATCTTGTTGGATTACTAGTTCTTTTCATTCAAGTTTGATGTTTAGGTGATGTTGTAGGAATGAGGTATCTCTGTTTAACTTTGGATTAGCTCAGTCTTGTCTATCCTAAGTAAATGGTTGTATCGGTTTTGATCTACTCTTCTCCTTTTGAGCTCGACTTTGAGCACCTGACTTGGGGATATGTCACTTTTGTTGTTCTTCTTTGTGTTTGAATATGGGTTGGGGTTATTTCCTTCCTTACCCTATAGATTGTTCCTTTTATTCTTGTAAAGTTGGGAATATGGGATAGCTTGACTATAAATCTTGTATATGTTTTATGCATTTACCATCAAAGGATGGTTAAGCTTTATTTGCGATGACATTTGAAAGGAAATTTTGATTTATTATGATTACATTATTTAATGATACTCTCTCTCTCTATATTTCTCTCTCTTGAATGGGAAAATTGGAGAAATGTGTAGTTTGATGCTATTAACGTTGAGATGAGTTGAATGCTTAATTTTTCTTGGTTTCTTCAAGTTCTGTTGCAAATTGAAATCATTTGTATTAATCCTTTAGTATTATCTTTAACACTACTTTGTATCAATGTTTTTTTAGGTTGAGGGAACTATAACTTCGGTTTTCGACCTTCATGATTGCATTTATGTATATCTTTTTTTGTATCAAGTAGTTATTGTCTATTTTCAATTATTAGTAGATTTGAATGAACTCTTGATCCGATCTGTCTCGATTCTTTATTTCAGATTTTTATTTCTTATATTAGGAAATAATTATGAGATCCTATATCATCCTTTTTTTTGACTCCCTTCTCTCTTTTTTATTTGAGGAATGCAATATTGCTCTCTTCGAACTCTAAAGGAAATATTAGTTGTTCTCTCTCTTTTCATTCATTCTCTCATGAACATTATCCCTTTTTTTTAGGAGTCGACCTATTTGGTTGTATTAGCTAAAGAAAAGGGCAGAATGGATAGTTGGAGGATATATATTAATGCTTTGATAGGGATGTAATGATTTTGAGGTGTGACTACTTTTAAGTGTATGTAAATGGAATTTATACTTTACCAAATCTGTTGATGCTAAACATAAAACTTAGGCTAGAGTTGGCTTTGAATTTGGAAGTTGTATCTTAAATAGGAAACTCTTATTTTAGGATGTTGATGGTTCTTCCTAAATTTTGTCATAGAGATTGAATGAGCTTGGCCTTAGTTATTCTTTGATGAAGTATGTTAATGATGAGTATTGTGGATCATTGCTTCTTTAAAATAACTCTATTTTGGTGAATTATTAGAGTTAGTATCTTTCTTTGATTAGATTGAAATAATAAAAAATGAACCATAGATATCTATGGTATGAATGTGATAATTTATTTGGATGGAATATTAATTATCGATTTAATTCCTTATGAAATCATTGGATGAATATTGTTTTGATTATTCCCCCTTGAAAAGGAAGATTGAAGCTCTGCTACCACCAAAGCAAGAAAAGCAAGGGCATAAAAACTAAAATCCCTTCTTCTCAATGGGTCCTCAAGAGCCACAAAGACCTGGAACTTGTTGAGAACCTCCTGCATATCAGCAAACCGATGGAGGAACCCAAGGAGAAGGACTTGATGGACAAAGTGGACGGGTTAGAAAAGGAGATGTAAGAGCTCAAAGGGACTATAAAAAATATGGAAAAAGCTAAGGGAAAAGGAATACTTCAAAGTGATGATGAAGAGGGGGTTATTGCTGAAGTCTTCAAGAAGTTACAGTCTTTGGATGGTAGAATGGGGAATGTAAAAATTCGCAATGACTGCATACTATCTGCCCTTAAAAGCATTTATAATTTCATTGAACAACATGTTCATAGTGTATTCGTAATTTAAGTGGGATTAATGAAGACATTTGGGGCCCCAAAGAGAAAAGGGATATTGCAATTGCTCAGGTGGATATGAAAGACTCCTCTCAGGCCACTGCCATTGCCTTCTTCATGTCGCTGCAGGCTATCAAAACCAAGATTGACAGGGCTATCAAGTAACGGGTTGCTGTGTTGCTATTTTTTGGCTGCGAAGTTGTTGTTATCTGGCGGTTCTGGAGCTACTTTTTGGCGGAGTTTTTATATGTTGCATCTCTTTTGGTTGCTTTTTGATCTTTTCTGCTTCTTTTTGGATCATTGTTCGTTTGGATCCTTTCTTCTCATGTATTGTCATATCTGGCTGTTGAGCCCTCTTAGGTTGGCCATTTTGCCCTTCTCTGGGTTGTTTCTCTCACCTTTGCTATCTGGCTTTTGAGCCCTTTTGTATACAGGGTATAGTCCCTTCAAAACTATTTTCCCTTAATAAAAAAAAAATATTGTTTTGATTACATCGTGATCTTTAATTAATTTTAATGTGATTTATCACTTTGTTCTTCCTTTCATGATTGTTAATTCTTATGGTTGTATCTTTATGTAATTCTTTAACTATTTCATAAAAGCAAAGTTCTTTTTATGAAATAGTTAGTTGAAAGCACATCATTTTAATGCTTAGTGCTTATCATGCTCAGTTCAATGAACTGACCCGTGCTAGCAATTTTTGCAGATGGACTTCGTAAGTGATAAAAGAAGACAAGTTCTTTTATGAAGTTACTTTTGTTTACCTAAGACTAGATCTTTTATGAGGAAATATGATTCATTATTGAAATGTATTGCAAGGGGAAAAGTTGTATTTCTTATTGAGTTTAATAATGTTGTTTGACATGAAAGATGTCTAAAATGATTGGAATTGTAAAGTGTGTATTTCACTTTGATGAATGGAAAATATTGAGAGTTTACTTGTACTTGATGTGTCATTCTCTTTGTGCATTTTTTAAGGGAATTTGTAAGCTTATTTATTCTCTCATAATCATATCTATTTTGAACCTTTTCAGTTTGACTTAAAATGAAATAGGTGGAAAGGGGATTTGATACACTATCCCTTTATTAAATGTAACTTATCAAGTTGGCATTCATAGCTGATCATTTAACTAAGTCACTATGGTTTATTAAATGATGTTAATGGAAGTGAAAATTCATTATGATATCTTGTTTAATGTAAGAGGTTACAATGAACCCTAACTATTAACAAGAAATGTGAAGATGATCTACCTCTTGATCAATACCTTCATTGATATAAGATAAGTGAAAGGTAAAAATGAACATTTAATAAGTAGATTTCATCTCAATGAAGTCTAACATAAAGGAATATGATTTGGAACTTAATCAAACTAGGAATGGTTGAGTAAAATGAGTAAACCTTATTGTTTGTTTGTTTTTTCTGTTTTAATCAAATGAACCCTTAAGTAGGAAGTTAATGATTAAAAAGGTAATCTTGATGTTTCTTTAAAACATTAACAACTCATTTATGGTTGGCAACCTTAGGGGTTAATTAAACTGGAATTCAGTAGGGTTACTATAATTAGACCTTAATTATAGAAAATAATTAAGTAATTAACTTATTTCTTGGATATGTACATCCATATGAGATAACCCCGATGAATGTTGGCACATGCCAACTACAGTACAATACCTTCATGAAGATCTAGGTCTTCACGAGGATACTATGTTGCAATTGACATGTTGCAACACCCTTCTATGTTGAATCATCTAGACTTACATAACTTAGACTTGTACTTGGATATACCCTAGGTTAGGTTAGAAGCATGATTTAGAGTTGAGGATAACTCAATGACTTAGGATAGCTAGACACACATGAACAAATTAGGTTGATCGAGTATGTCTATGTATCCTTAGTCCTCGTAAGTAGTCCTCTACACTAAATGATGTTGCTACCCTTGGTTAGGGTAAAACCTTGAACAAGTGGACTGACAGGAGTCAGTAAAGACCATTCTAGATAATAGATGAGTGGGGTGAAGGACATATTCCATTTGACAAGTATGTCATCTAGGATTAGTAACATGAATAGTATGTTGGAAATATTTGGCCAAAGTATCACAAGCTATTGGTTGTGTTGTCCTATGTCACCTAGTTTAAGAAGCGAGATATCAGATGAATATTGGTAACAAATATTCATATAGGCCTCTTAAAAAGAACACTTAATACCTAGAAAATGGTAAGAGAACCAAGTATACCTAGTATACAATTCAATGATTTAACATGAGAGATCGGTATGAAACTGATTCATGAAATGAGAGATCGATGTTTTATCGAGTCATTATAGTTGTATATGGTTATCTATTATGAGATTTATTGGCATGGAATGTGTGTTCTAAATTTTGATTATTTCAAATAGATAACATTAGATATAAAAGAAACTTTCCTTGTTTCTAAAGTCTTAAAATGGGAAAGTTATATGGAAGACATGCCTATTTCCATGAGGTTTGAAATATTTGATTTGGGACCCTCAAATATTTTTATTAATTCCAATTTCCTCCCATAAGATGATACCCATTCAAGGAGGTTAGACACACCTTTGAGGTAGACCTTGGTACTCTTTTGAGTAGTATCTTTTGAAGATAAGGAAGACCTAGGAATATTAGTTGGTGTTGTGGGGCTAGATTTAGGTTGATCCATAGGAATAAGCTGATTTGCACAAGTTTTATTAGGTGCATCATGTTTGCATCTTCTCATATAATGAGGAGGATCTTAAGTGGATTTCTAGAAGAAGACTTTGGAGGTGATTTTTGAGATAAGAAATTATTTATTCCATCGTGGAAATTTTGTAGGAAATTGATGATATATCCTCCATAGGATCATCAACAGACCCTTCATAGGAAGTAGCAAGAATTTCTTTCTCTACCAATTCTTCATTAAAGAATAAAGGAGATATATCAATGATGTTTGTGTTAATGGCAGGCCAATAGCAAAGCCAAAACTTCTTTAGCAGTTTAGGAGATTTTTGGTCCTCCGCATGAAACAAATGATAATACATGACTTGGAAGACAGAAAACTAAGGGAGTCATCTAGATGATATTTCTTATTAGTGCTACGCAAACCATGTGAGGTGTTAATGGCCCATAATTCTCCACTTGATCCTCAATCTGAAGTGAATCCTCATAAAGGCCTCGTTCGAAAAAAAAATATCATATATTGAGTGCAAGGTCTCAGAAGAAAGTTCTTTCAAGATAGTACATATTTATGTATCTTCCATTTCTTGGGAAGAATAGACGTAAACCCTATTTTTACTCAATATGTTTGAAGGGAGATATGATCTTATGAGAGAACAATGGGATTTTATAAGAGGATGAAATTCAGGAGTAATTATGTAAGGTATCATTTTAGAATTGAATGAGAAATCAATTCTTGAAACTCACATAGTGCAGAGTAGATGGATATCTTCCAAAAGGTTATTTTTGGTTTGAAGTGAAATTCACACAAAAAAATCATAAAAAATGAGGGAGTATAAATTATTATCTATTTTCAAATCATATTCCTAAAAGGGAAGGTGTCAAATCAATTAAAAATAATGACATAAGGGAACATATGGTTTGTAATGGGGAACATGAAGGATGGTGATAGTGTGAACAAGACAAAATAGGGGTTAGATGATAAAAGTAAAAATCCCACATATATTCATATCACCATCTAGAAGCAAAATCAAATCAATAAATTAAAATGTATCTTCATCATTACAAGATATTTTCCAAAAATCGAGCTCTTTTCACATATTCAAGGAATGGCTCATTGAATTTTTTTGGGGGAAAATTGGGTTGTAAGAAGACATCTATTTTTATAAGTATGAGGCTTGTCCTCATAATTAAGGGAATTAATTTTTAGTATTTAGATCAAAGGGGCTTAGTTGTTTGAATTCTGGAAAGATTAGAGATGTAATTGTGAACATTATATATTTCCATAGTGAAATGCATACTAATCTCAGTTTCCCAAACTTACTTTCAATTTGGTTGCAAGTGTACAACCATTGATAGGATTTGATAGAATTTATTTTATGTTCCCTTGTAAATAAATTTAAGAACTAAATAAATTATTTCTACTTTAAGTTTTAAATTCTATCTTCTGGGTTGTGTTTTGTATAATTGTCCATTAATGAGTGATATTCTTTCTGGAGTCTTATGTTTACTATTTAAATTTATCATAAACTAAATCCATCCTTTATTTTTATGCCTTGGTTATTAAGTTTGATATTATGTTGTGAGATTTTATTTTGTAATACTGGAACAAATTATAAAATCCTTGACATAAACATTTTGTGTTGATAGATTTTTGTAAGCCTCTAAGTGTATCTTAGGTGTATAAGGGATGAAGCAGTAAATACTTTGCTAAAATTCTTGCACAAGCTCTTGTGTTAGATATTTTATAGATTGTATTGAATCCTTTCAATCTATTGAGCTTCAATAAATGCAAATAGTTTTTAGTTGAGATTATCACTCACTAATCTAATTTTGTGTACTTTACCTTATCACACGATACTTGTAGTGTTAAATGTTGTGTCATAATGAAATTATCTACCTATGATTCCCCCTCTATGAAGTCATTATTTTATATAATTAAGCCCATCCCCCATTTTACAGCATTCATTTGTTTTATTTTACTACCTAAATTATATAAACATTACTCAAGGTGTAGTTTAGCCTTAATTCTATTACTAAGATAATGAAAGAGCAATTGAACTTAATTTTCTTTAGTAACCTATTTCTGGTGTGATCAGCATATGTAATACTTTGTGTGACAACTTATGAAAGTGAAATATTGTGTCCTTGGCCATGTTTATCCCAAATAAACCCCCATTTGAAAAGAAATAAGAGGAAATAAAGGGTCCATCTCCTCCTCTGCATTTTAGGTTACACCACAGTCCTCTCAACCTAGTTATAGGCGGGACCAAAAGTAGAAGGAAAATGCCATATCCTTTATATGTGCCCCTCAATCATCCCAAGGCTTGATCCCTAAGGAATGTGTTAGACCCCTCCCCAGCTATAAAATGGCCATACAATCTAGTATATCACCATTCCTAAGAGAGTTTTCCATTAGAGTGAATTATTGTTAGCCCAATAGGGGTGCCTATTTGAGGACCAACACACCTCTAGTGCCAATATTGTGGACTTATTTCATGGATTTGAGACATATATAATCCTTTGGCATCAGTTCTAGTTGTTATGAGGTTCAAGATTCTTTCATTTGTTAAAATTTGTCAAAATATACTCCATCCTGAACATATTTTTCCCAATATTCTCTCAATATACATAGACTTTCCATTAAATATGACTCATTGGTAAAGGCGTGGAAAAATTCACAAAGATATACAAATATTTTTCATATAATCTATAAATCCAGTATCTCAATATCCATTTGAGTTGATCTACACATCTAAGGTGCAAGACCTTAGTGGTGGCTCCATATTTTAAAATAAAATATGGCATACACCAGTGCCAATAATAATTTTTTATTAACTTTTCAATTCTGTAAAGTTAGAAGGAAGAAGATCCTTCTTCAAGTTTGATCTTACTAGAATGTTTCTTTCTGAGCTATAAAATACCAATTCAAGAAAGAATCAAATTTGGAAACCAATGGATGGTCAAAGGTCAGAGGAGAACATTGTCCAAAATCCTATGTGCGATTAGCCTTTGGTGGAATATTATTCTAGCACATCGATAGCTTTGAATCAGACATCCCTCAAGATGATCTACATAATTTATTTCAAAAGGATTCATCATCTACAAGTAAAAAAGTTATTCTTCACCTTCCCTCTTATTGATTCCTGAAAATAGAATTTTTGTGAAGTTGAGTCCTTAAGAGATTCACATTTTTTAGATCATACCCCTGTGCCTCAAATACCCCAATTCCCCACCATTTCAATCCTTCTTTTGAAACACCTCCAATAAATAATATGGAATAACCTCCACCAAGGCTACTTTTGTAGTTAACACCTATAGACCAGTAAGATTCCAAGGGATGGTGGGTTATCCAAATGAAGTACCCCATGAAATCAGAAATAGATTGTCTAGATTTCAAGGGAACAATGCTATAGTTAGAGATCAACATCTTAGATTTTTCAGAATTTTATGGATGAATTTCAATTAGAGCATGAATATGTGTATGCTTATTTATTAATATATACTTTAGAGGAAGATGTATAGGAATGGTGTAATCTGCTGCAAGAAAATTAAATTGATTCCTAGATAGAAATGAAAAATGCTTTCAGGTTACAATATGGTGATAAAAATTTTGATGGTTAAAGTTTTATAAGTCAAACCCAACCTCTTTGATGAAATTTTAGTCTAGTCTATAAAATAAGATATACAATGCCGAGTTGTGATCGTGTCACACCCATGCCCTAACCCTATCGAGCAAGGGATTGGTGATGGCGGTGTATAGGGAGGTGACCAACATGGAGCAGTTCTCTCATATTCGGGACCATGGGCCAATTAGTGAGGGAAGTTGTCAAAACCTTCATCTTCACCTGCATCCTTTATCACAATGGTAAATCTTGGACAATGGGCAAGAAAGAATGCGGATCCGACTCCTAAACATCTTGTCCTTAAGCTTCTAGAGGATCTTCTGTAATAGGTGGTGAGTCATGATGAGGACTATGGAAGTCGGGGTCGATATGTCATTTCAGAGACATTTGGCCTAATATTTCTCAGTTATCTTCTTAGGTTAGAGAAAAATGGGGGCCTATTATCAAGGGTAAGGTCGAGCTTTATCCTTGTTCAAAAGCTTATTTTATTGTTATTTTTGATTCCACTAAAGATCAAGATGTTGTTAATAAATGGTTTTGGTTTTGGGATGATCATGGTCTCATGAAAAACTATGGTACCCATCTTTCGATCCTTTAATAGAATATTTTGATATGATGCTAACCTAGGTTAGGTTATCGAGTCTTCCATTGTAACTCTGGTTCCAATCTTTCTTTAAAGCCATTCGAGACACATTGGGGGAATTTATTAAAGTAGATGCTTCCACTCAAAATTCCTTGCATACCTCTTATGCTTAGATCTTTGTGGACTTGGATGTATCTCAAGATATCCCGAGAATATTAATTTTCAGATTGGTGAGAGGGTTTGGTTGTAGAAACTAGACTATGAAAAACTTTCTTTTTGATGCCATAGGTGTTACTGAAATAGGTCATTTGATCAAGGATTATCAGCACTCCAAGATCAAAAGTGGTACTAAGATAGGATGGTGGAAGGGTTCTCTTCCTAAGCATTACACAGTGGAAGCCCCTATTGGTTTAGTTCCTGTTGGTTCTCCAGAAAATAGCCCCTCGAGGGTCGAATCTACCCCTATTATGAATGAGAATCCTTTCTAGGTTCCTCATTCTAAAATTATGAGCCTACCCTCTACAATCCTTCCTAGGTTGGATGAGGAAAAAGATCTTGTTTCTGATTATTTCTTTAGGCCTATTTCCTCTATTGATGTTGTTATTCCATGTAGGCCAAATTTTGAAAATGATTTCAAAAAGGATGATTAGATGATAGTTCAAAATAAGAGAACATTTTCCTCTAAATGGAATTTAGAACTTATGCATATGAAGCTTAGATCTCACCCTTAGCTTTCGATATTTTTTCTTCTTTTCTTTGTTGGGTGTTTAAGTCATGGTTTTCTTTGTCTCTTGTGAGCTTAATTGTTATATATTTCTTGTAATTGTCATTGGAGCCTTTCCAAACTTTATCAATAAAAAAATGGTGATAAAAGCTGATCCCAGGTTTGTCTTGACTGAGTTTGAAAATATAAAGAAAAATTCAAATGAATGTGTGTAAGAATTTAACACTAGGTTTACGAAAACCATAACTAGATTTCTTGTTATTCTAAGGCCTAGTGATGTCTCTTTATTGATCATTTACTTGGATGATTTTGAAAAAAAGTTAGCATATTACATGAGGGATAAGATACCTAGGACTTTGAGGTAGTATTTCTCTATGGCTGTCCAAATTGATATTAATATCAAATCTATGGGAAAACCTCAAAGAGGGAAGGTGTTAAGTTGATTAATCCTGAGAAGTCAAACCTAGTAAAATAATGGATTTAGAAGAAGTGGTTAAGACCTTGGTAGGAGAAGTCAAATAAATTTCATACAAGCTGGCTAGAGTAGAGAAAGGATTGGCTTCAAATTCTCATGTTCAACATCAAGCCCAAGGAAAAAATAGATTTGGGAATCATCCCAAAGGAGAACACCAAGCTGATGATAGAGGAAAAGGACCCATGCCTTCAAGAAATAAGCAAAATGCTTATAAAGAGAATAAAATAGTCCCGATCCACTAACAATAAGAGTTATATTGGTGAAATAATATCACATCATTGAATAGTGTGATAAGTGTTTATTGCCACATTCCCCTTATGAACCACTTATTGGGAATGATGATGTCATTGATGGAGTTAATTTTAATGATGTATGCATGATGGAATTCCCAAAATATCCAATGTCAAGGGCTACTTCAACTGATATCTTGAATGCTAAAACTATGGAAAATGTTTGTGCTTGCATAAATCAAGCATTTTCCATTCGTTCTACTATTAATGCTTATATAGATATGGCCCAATATTTTGAGCTTCCATATCAGGACTTTGAGTACTTAAGAAATCTAATGATAAAAATATGATGGTGGGATCCCTTCTAAAGAAGATAGGTAATGAATGGTGTATTTCTCGGGAAAGGAGTATAATCTTTGAAATAGACAAGTCAAATTGTTTGTCCTATTTAAACCAAAAATTCCTATCTTGACCAATATCCCTAAGGATGCTCCTAAGAAAAAATGTTTGATAAAGGTCCTGCCAATGTTTCAAAGCCAAGCACTTCCATTTCCTCCCAAGAAATAAAATAGCATTACGTCGAGATAATAGTATTAGCCTTGCAACAAATGTAGCCCTCCCAAAATATACTTGTTATGATATGGATCAGATTCTAAGTCAGAAAAAAGTTACTGACCCCTATTGCAAAATTGCTTAGGATTCCTGAGCATAGAAAAATAGTGTTTAAATACTTGGGGATGATATGGTCATTAAAGAAAAGGGTAAAAATAATATGGTGAATCTGCATGCCATAATTGAATTTGAAATAAAGGAAGAACCAAAAATCATGGAAGAACCCCCAGAAGTATATTTAGGCACTTCCTTGGTTGAATACTAGTTGGATGTGGATTATTTCTTCACTACTTGAATTTTAATGGGTGGATTCTTCATGATTGTATGTTTTATTCAAGAGCCTCATGTAATTTCATGCCTCTAAAGGTTATGAATGAGCTAGATATCAAGATAACGAAAGCATTTGGGACTTGTTATGCCATGGATTCAAGGAGAGTACTGATTGTATGGTATGTCAAAGATTTGGTAGTATAGCTTGTTGCCTACCATAGAAAATATTGGACCATGAACATAGTTATAGTGTATTTTCATGATAATTGGGGAATGTTGTTGTCGAAAGTGGGTTGATAGTGTGGGAGGAATTGTTCAGATGGATATGTCATATGCCTGTATACCATTGAAAGGGAAGATGGTTAAGTTACATGGAGAAAATAAAATGCTTCATCTTATTGAAGATCCTATGAATGCTTCTTATGAGGTACTATTCATTGACACTGATTTGGGAAATTTCATAGGCTTTATGGATTGTAAAGAACATGGAGTGGATTCTAGCACACCCCTAGAAGGCGTCAATGCCTCTTGGACTATGATGTTTGATGGGGCATGTTATAAATTTGGAAATGGAGCTGGAGTGGTTATGACTTCTCCAAATCAGGTTTCTTCTAACTTTTCCTTCAATTTGAAATTTGAATGTACTAATAACATTGTTGAATATGAGGCACTACTCCTTTGCTTAAAAATTACATGGAAGCATGGTATCAAGTACCTCCCTTCCACTATGTCCAAGCCTAAAACTAGAAACCAGAATAAGCCCAAATTGGGCACCCCTGTTTTGGGTAGAGTCCTTGACAATAGTAAGGAAATGGAAGTTGTCCAAAATCTATTGTACATCAGTAATGCAAGCCATGAAGAGGCCTTACAAAAATAAGGAAAAAACACTCCCCAAAGGCTGGAAGCCTTGGAGAATGAAATGATGAAACTGAAAGAAGAAGTGCAACATTTGGCCAAGCAAAAAGGTAAAAGGAAGATGGAAGATGATACTGAGATGGACAATAAACAAGTGGAGGACATCTACAAAAAGCTTAACTCCTTGGACAATCAAATGGGAAGAGAAAAGGATCGCCATGACCACAACATGGAAATTTTTAATGCTATCAGTGATTTTCTTGAACAACATGTTCATAGCATCTATGTGCTTAGTGGGATCCCGAGACACTCTATGGGGAATGGACAAGGAGAGCAGTCAAACCATGGAAAAGCTGGATGCTAAGGACCCTACACACATGACAATGGTGGCTCTCTTTACCTCATTACAAACCATTAAATCCAAAATTACAGAGCTACTAAAAGTAACAGAGAGTTTTTTTGTTGTTGCTAATCTTCATCATTCATTTTGTTGTTTTTTGCTACATGGTTGTAGTGCTCGCCTTTAGTTTTGCCTTTATGTTGTAACTTTTTTGTTACAGTTGGATATAATGCCTATTCTGGATGGTGATCCTTTTTTTGTGGAACCTATTAATGTTGTATCTGGCTTTTAGGCCCTCTATGTAAATAGGGTATAGTCCCTTCAAAACTATTTACCATTAATAAAAAAAAAGTACATCATTGTCAAATGTGATTTAGAGTTTTTTTAACATAAATTTAAATAGTTGTATTCCACTAAGAACGAGAGATTAAAACAATATAAGCATGTAGTTTAGATTCTATCAAATTTTTTTAATTCTTTTCACATTCTTTATCATGATAGAACTCTTAATACAACTAATGAAAATATAGTTGTTATGGAATCATAGTATAAAAATGAGGTTGTGTCCCCCTACTTCCACTATGAAGTAGAAGTGTTAGTCAAACCTTCAGTTCCAGACAACATTCAGTATTGACAAGTTTTGTAGGATGATGCTTAGATTCAAAGCGTTTTAACTTGCAAAGGTGAGTTCAATAATCAACTAATTTATCTTGAACCCATGGTGGAAATGTGTGAAGGAAAGGATAATCTCTTTGGAAAATATATAATTCAAGCTAAAGAAAAATGTCATCCCTAGAGGACTAGTCAACTTGGAATCAAATTTTGATAGTAGAGACCAAATTATGAACACATTTTTCTATACGTATTGAGATGTAGAAGAATTCAACTTGGAAAATTCTAAAAACCAAAGTAAATTTGGGTTGGGTACTACTATGAATAAAGAAGATAAACATGCTTACACTAAGTTGTTAAAGAAATACCAAGACTTCCTGGCATAGTCTTATTAAGAATAGAGATGACCTATTTCAACATGATATACCCTTAGAACCTCATTATAATCCCTTCAGATAGAAGCAAAGACCCATCAATCCCCTCCTTGCAACTAAAATGTGGGAATAATTGACTAAACTACGAGATGTTTGGATAATTTGGCCCACTAGATACTCTTCTTGGGTGGATAATTTAGTACCAGTTAGGAAAAGGAATAGGGACATAAGACTTTGTGTGGATTTTAGAAATTTGAACAAATCATCCATTAGGGATGATTACCCATTACCTAATATGGAAAACATGTTGAATTAGGTGACATGGTCGAGATTTTATCTACATTAGATGAGTTTTTGGATATAACCAAGTAGTGGTGAATCAATCAAAATAGCTCAATACTTATTTTACTACCCCTTGGGAAAAATATGTCTTTTTAGGATGCCTTTTGGGTGATGAATGCTTTGGAGAAAATTTTGAAAGAGCTAGGGATATGAATATTTCTAGTTTTATAAATGATTTTATTGGAGTATATCGAGATGATATAGCTATTTTTCCTAAAAGAGAGAGTTGACCACTTACCCAACACCTAAAAACATGTTTCTTAGATGAAAAGAGTATGGGATTTCGTTAAATCCCAAGAAATGTCATGTTAGAGTACAAAAAGATTTTTTCGGGGTACATAGGGTCACAAGAAGTCATGATAAATCTGAAAGGGTAGAGGAAATTGGAAATATTCCTATTCCTACATTTATGAAGGGCATCCAGTCCTTATTTGGGAAAATAAACTTTGTAAGGAGATTCAGCTTTAGCTTTGCTCAAATTACCATCACTATCAAATATATGTTGAAGAAAGATCATATTATCATATGGGAGGAAGGGGTTGTTAAGGAATTCAAAGGGATAGAGGAGGCACTCAAAATTTCCCTATTTTAGCAAGTCCTAATTATAATAAATCATTTCAAATGTTTTCATTTGCCTCAGAAAATACAATTTCTTCTCTGTTGTTGGAAATAATGAAGAAGGGCATGAAAATTGCACTTCCTTCTTTATGAGCCTTACTGAGGGGACCTTAAGCGAAATATTCTATCATGGAGAAATAAGCCTTTTCTTTGGTGAAAGCCACTAAGATCTTCATGACCTATATTATAAGTTATAAAGTTTTATCTTATGTTCCACATACTATGGTAAAGGACATTTTTTTAGAAATGGATATGTCAACTAAAAGATGTCGTTGAGTAAATAAATTGTAGGAGTATGATATGGAAATACAGAAAACCAAGTTGGTTTGAGGGTTGGGCCTAACAAGATTGATGGTAGAAAGTAATTTACAAGTGGTATAAATCCACAATGTCAAAAAGAGTAGGCCACATCCTCATGAAAAGGTAAGCACTTTAGTATGGTACAAGAATATAATATATTACTTGATAAAATTGAATTGTCATGTGCACTTAGACAAGAACTAAAGAAGGACACTTAAGCTGGTTTCTCAAAAGTATATATTGATTGATCATGGATTATCTTGGAAGAATCTAGAAGGGGTACTACTTAGATGTTTAATTAAAGTGGATGCCCCCAAAATAGTTACATAATTTCATGGGGGAGTGTGTGGAGGCCATTTTTCTAGAAGATTGACTGATCACAAGATTTTAAGGGTAGGATGTTAATGTTCTTCATTGTTTAAGGACATGGATTTCTTGGTTATAAGATGTGAAAGTTACTGACTATTTTTTTATAAAACTTAAAACCTTAAGATACTTACCTTTTCAACATGTGTCAATTAAAGCTCCATTTACATAATGGGGATTAGAATTTATTAGTGAGATCACATATCCTTCAAGTACTAGTCATATGTGGATATTGGTGGGTGCGACTATTTTACCAAGTGGGTTAAAGTTATTCCCACCGGATGAACAACCCATCGAGATAGTCATGAATTTTATTCGAAAAACATAATATGAAGATTTAGCGTGCCTTCAAAAATAGTTGCTAATAATGTCATGATCTTTAAAGCTAAACCATTGGCAGCTATGTGTAAAGAATATGGTATAAGTTTGGCCTACACCTCAAATTATAATCCTCGAGGAAATGGCCAAGAAGAATCAAGTAACAAGAATTTTCTTAAAATCCTCAAAAGGACATTACAGGCTAACAAGAAAAAATGGGGTGAACAACTCAAATTTGCATTATGGGCGGATAGGATTACCACTAAGCGATCTAAATGAAAAATCCCATTTCATCTACTTTATGGAGTTCAAGCCCTTCCGCCCCTCGCACTTGTAGTTTTCCTCATATCGGTTTATGAAACAATTTTAAGATGGAGGAGAATTGAATCCATATGAGGAAAGGATAAGTCAAATAATGGAGTTAGAACCATAAATTCGTTAAATGTGGACATTTCTACAAGAGTAAAATTTATAGTATTATTATTTTTGGTTTTATAATTGTTGAAATTAGATTCCTAAATTACCATTATTGGTTTTTATCTAGTGTGATATCATATTCCAATAGGCTTATTATTTGTTTTTAAGTAGAGTAATATCATATTCCAATATTTACACTATTATATACAAGTATGTTCCTAATTCTATATTGAGTTTATGAGAACGAGAATATTCCCATTCTCAACACATTCATAATAAAACCATGTTCCTAATTCTTTTACGTGTATCTACTTTATCTCACTTTTCTATGATTCCTATACGAGTCATTTTGATCCCTTTTGAAAATTAAAACAATGTGATATGGGTACATGTTGTATGAAATAAGAATAAAATATCGAGTCTATGAGAATGGACATATGCCCATTCTCATCACACTCATGATACAAATATGTTCCTAATTATTTTTATATGTATCATTTTTATATCTATTATTCTTCTATAATTCATATATGAGGGATATAAACCTATTTTGAACATTTATATCTTGGTAGACAATATGTTAAGTCATGGTGCATTTCTAGACACTCTTGTTAAGAGCATTAAATAATATATCTTGGCACTCTAAATACTATAGTTTTTCATTCAATAATTAGGGATTCTAGGCGTATAATTTAGTACCTAGACTTTAGAAAGGTTTGCATTTTATAAATTTATTATAACAATTAAAAAATAATTTATCTAGACTTATGCACATATCTTTAGGTGGAGACTGATGAGACCAAATTAAGTCTCATCCATTGCACCAAATAACATTATTCTTTCTCTTATAAAGTGGATTTAGATATAGTCTTAAGAACTATATAGCTTATTTAAGATTAAATGTAGAATATATTTTATATATCTTTGAAATGTCCATTACAATTTGAATGTTTTCATTTCCTAATATTTCTTGTAAGTTAGAATGTAGTATTGTGTATGAGCAAGTCATTTGATCTCTTGAATGTATTACAACAAGTGTAATACTCACATGGCTAAGAGAAAATGGCTCAAAAATATTGTGTCATTCACAAAGTAAAGAGCAAAAGAATAAATTAGTGCATCGGTGCAGGACTTGGGCATAGGGCTCTGGTGGCGTGTTGACACAAGACTCTAATTAGTACACTAGTGCAAGACTCACAGAATCAACATAGAAATTGCTATAACTAAAATTTCGAACTCTAAATGATAATTTGAGAGAGGTTTTTGTTCCTCTTACTATTAGGAGGAAAAATATTTCTCCATTTTTATAAAGCAATAATATTTTTGAGGATATCATCATTTGAAGAAGAAGGTTTTCAAGCATAGTACTAGTAGAACCAACAAAAGAATCCCTCTAACTAAAATTGCAGAACTCCAAATGGGAATATGAGAGAGGTTTTTGTTCCTATTATTGTTAGGAGGAAAAACCTCTCCCCATTTTTATAGAGAAATAATATTTTGAATATATCATCATTTGAAGGAGCAAGTTTTTCAAGTGCAGGACTCACACATCCAACATAAGATTCACTCAACTAAATTTGAAGATCTTCAAATGAGAATATGAGATGGGTTTTTATTCTTCTTATTATTAGGAGGAAAAACATCTCTCAATTTTTACCAAAAAAATAATTGAGGATATATTTTCATTTTAAATTTCAAGATAATAAGGTTTGAGGAAAGTAAAAAATAAAATATAAAAAATGTAGGTTCGAGTAAAATTGTGATTTCTCCCTCATTTCTCAATGAAAATAAAAAATATAAAATTTTATGAAAATATTATAGCAAGGATCACAAATCCCATAAAATATTCAAATATATTCTTCCAAATAAATTCATGATAATGATCGAGAAAATCGGGGATGAGAATATGACGGGAAAAGCTATTATGTTGAAATATTCAATCATGCGAGAGTAAACTTGGCAAATGAAAATAAATATTTAAGTGCACATGGAAGAGATGGTTCAATATAGAGTTTTAATATTTGATTAATTATCTTCCACATTTATCTCCTTGTCATATGGAAGAAGTAGTCAAGTGCAAGAGGAAGAGGTAGTTCAATCTAGAGTTGTAGTGTTTGATTAAATATCTTCCATATTTGTCTCCTTGTCAAGTGGAAGAATAAGTAGTACAATCTAGAGTCATATTTTTGATTATATATCCAAAATATTTGTCTCTTTGTTAAGAGGAAGAATAAGTAGTTGAATATATCTCTTCCATATTTTTCTCCTTGTCAAGAGGAAGAATAAGTAGTTAAATATGAAGTTGTAGTGTTTGAATAAAATTCCTTCCACATTTATCTCATTGTAAAGTGGAAGATGTAGTCAAGTCTTGCCTAATATTATAGGTAGGTAGTTCTATAATATTGGAGTATTAACCAAGGGATGAGTTATAAATATCTCTCCAAGGCACTCAATGTAACAGTGGTATGAAATGGATGATTTTTGTAACATCATTTCTTATTAATAAAATCCACAATTTTAGTATTTTGGCAGTAACTTCTTTTTAGTTTTGCTAACCCAAATCTGAGGGAAGAGAAAGGGCCCACTCTTACCCAAGGAAGAGGATGTTTAATTTTTTTAGAATAGATCTTTATTGTTTTTCTTTTTTTGTTTAAATCTGCATTCTGTATTTTCTTTTTTCTTTGTTTGTGAAGCTTCTCTTTTATTTATTTGTTATTTATTTATTTTCACTTATTCAATTTTTGATAGATTAGATTTGTTTTCTATTATTTATTTCAGTTTGTTAAATTAGATTTACTTTCAATTATTTAGATTCATTTTTAGTTTTAGATCAAAGAATTGTAAGATCATTATTTATTTTAGCCCCTTTTGCAGATAGTCGTGGACACCACCTAGTTTTGACATTCTTTGTGATTAAATGATGAGGACTGTAATGAACCTCATCATTTTTGGTGTCGTTTCCAAGGATAGGTGTCATTAGGGGTAAGTTGCTAAGTTAAAATTAGTGAGAAGAATTTTGTAAGTTTCCATTTAGAAATATTTCATTTCCATAACTCTTTCTTTTGAAATCAGAAGACCTTGTAGTAATGACAAAGAATCCTACGAGTTTTGAGTATGTGCAACATAAACTTTTACAAAATTGTAACTTAGGGGAAATATTGGTTTGATAGTAATTTTAGATTTTAGTCTTAATTTTATTTTGTTCTTAGTTAAATATTTGGGATTAGTGAGATAAATTCTATAAGTTTTCATTCCTTCAGACAATATAGAATGTCTGTAGTGATAGCTGGTAAATTTTGAGCTATTTGAGTGAATGGAACATGAATCTCTTACAAATCCTTACTTTAGATTAAAAGTTTATTTATTTCCATAGAATTAGAAATTAATAGTTAATTTACCATAAACAAACCACCCCAAAATAAGCTTTATGTAGAATATTATAGGGGAAGATATGCTCATTCCTATTAATGCGGTGTTGAATAAACATAAAACCTAGCGGTTGTACACCAAGAAACAACAAGCCTAAGATCTACTGTTGAAAAATATATACAAAGAATGAAAAATTCTTACCAAGTTTTTATTCTGAGAGATGAAATAGAAGATATCATATTGAATTATTTTGTTAAAAGAAAATGGATTGCATGCATTTATTTTAACTCATGTAATTTTTGTCAACATGCAAGTACCACTTTTCTTCTTACTCTAGCTATTGAAGGAAAATTTTGTAGAAGAAAATTTTTTTGTAGAACAAAGAGATCTCAACAACGGATTTACAAGTAGCTAAGGATGTAGATATAAACAACTGCATGGTTGATCAAGGAGTGCAAAAAGAAAAAGGAAAGAGTTGAAAACCAATAAATAGCAGCTCTTTTCTTGAAAAAAAAGAAAAAAATGGAAAGAGTTGAAAACCAGCAAATGGCGGCTCTTTTCCAAAAAAAAGAGTTGAAAACCAGAAAATGGTTGCTCTTTTTTTTTAAAAAAACATAAAAAAACAAAAATAAGGAAAGTTGAAAAATAGAAAATTGTTGTTTTTAATAACTACAATGAAATATATTCAAAAAAATATGTTATTTATTTCAGATCTGCAGGGTTAGAGCCTTTTGAAGATGATTTATTATTTCTTTAGATCTCCCAAGTTGGAGTTTTTTGAAGATCTGCAAGGTTGGAGTCTTTTGATGTTGATTTATTATTTCTTTAGATTTGTAAAGTTGGAGTCTTTTGAAAGTGATTTAGATCTACAAAATTTGGGTCCTTTAAAATTGATTTGATGTCTCTTCATTTATGTAGAGTTTGAGTCCTTCAAAGATAATTTTTTATTTTTATCAAATTTGTAAAATTGGAGTCCTTTGAAGATAAAAAAATTGGTGTTGCAAGTAAAGGAGTTGAGTTTCTTTACTATTTTCTCTAACATTACAAAAATGAAGGTTGTGCAACAAGAAGAAAACATGGATAAATTTAAGATATGGTCTAGGTATCTTTTATCATTTTATTATTAAATAAAGTTATTAGTTGTTTTGATTACAGATAAGTACACTTCAAGGAACCTATGAAAAAGAGAAATATTTGTTTTCAATAAGGCTTGTAGCAGAAGATGATACACTTGGGTGTTGAAAAAGAAAGAAAAAAAAGAAAATTAATTTATTGAAAAAAAGGAAGGAAAAAAAAAGGCCACACAAGAAGGCAAGTGTGGGGAGAAGAAGATATAAGCCTTCAAAGATATTTTGAAAACTACATACAAGAAGAGTTGATATATATGTTGATTTTGGAAAGGAAAGAAAAAAATACTGATTTTATAAAGGAAAAAATGATAAGTCTTGTACAAAAAGAGAAGAAGAAAAAGATGACTCAAGATCAAAATGTGCATTGAAATCAACAACATGCATGAAGTTAAGTGTGGGGGAGTGATGAGACCAAATTAAGTCTCATCCATTGTACACCAAATAACATTATTCTTTCTCTTATAAAGTGGATTTAGATGTAGTATTAAGAACTATATAACTTATTTAATATTAAATATAAAATATATTTGATCTATCTTTGAAATTTCCATTACAATCTGAATGTTTTCATTTCCTAATATTTCTTATAATTTGGAATGTAGTATTTTGTATGAGCAAGTCATTTGATCTCTTGAATGTATTACAAGTGTAATACTCACATGGCTAAGAGCACATGACTCACAAATATTATAGCATTCATAAAGTAAAGAGCACAAAACTAAATTAATGCTTTGGTGTAGGAATCAAGTGTAGGACTATAATTGGCATGCCGACCACAAGACTATGATTAGTGCACTAGTGCGGGAATCACAAAATCAAGCACATAAATTGCTATATCCAAAATTTTAGAAATATAAATGAGAATATGAGATATGTTTTATTTCCTCTTATTGTTAGGAGGAAAAACCTCTCTCCTTTTTATACAAAAATAATATTTTTGAATATATCATCATTTGAAGAAGAAAGTTTTCAAGCACAATACTAGTAGAACTAGCAAAAGAATTGGTCTAACTAAAATTCTAGAACTCCAAATGGGAATCTGAGAGAGGTTTTTGTTCCTATTATTGTTAGTACAAAAAAACTCTCTCCATTTTACTGAGATCAATAATATTTTTGAATATATCATCATTTGAAGTGGTAGGTTTTCAAGTGCATGACTCACACATGCAACATCGATTCAATTCAATCTAGCCAAATTTGAAGATCTCAAATGAGAATACGAGAGGGGTTTTGTTCCTCTTATTATTTTTTTGGAATAAGGGTAAAGTGAGGGTTTTAGAAGGTCCCACAACCTTGTACAAAAATCCCAGCTAGCTAGATCAAGTGATGAGGATTACATTTAGAGAAACCCAAGATAATTAAAAAAACATAACAACCAAACATAACAAAAAGAAAAATTACAAAACATCAAAGGAGCTTCCTTAGCTCTTTAACGGTATGCTTAGCATGGATGGAGCCTGACTCTTTGGCTAGCTGATCAGCAAGAGTGATTAGTTCAGAGAAATCTTTGGTGACAGCATCCTGGTGTTATTTGTGAAAATTTCCCAAGCTTTAAGGACAGAGAAGGAATGCTGGAGCTTAGCAGGATGGAAGACACCAATTCAACTTGTCGGTCTTCAGGTTGGTTACTAGTGTTAGCAACAGTTCCATCATCATCCCCCATGATGTTCCCAGTCGCGGTGTCTTCCACTTTTGAAGGAGCTTCCATCTGGATATCTTGGGGGATGATCCCGCACTATCAACCATGATAAAAATTTGGTACCACTCTGTAGATTCAGCCCCTCCTCATTCAGCTCCTCATCCATGTCAACCGGACCTGATTTAGGGGAGTCAAGATACAACTTAGCTAAACCTAGTAGTGTGTCGAAAGAGTGAGCTGCGGGCTTGAGGCGGGGAAGAAGCGATGGTAACCACAGCATCAACATCAGGAAGGTCGAGGCAAGTCTGGCCAGGAGAATGAGGAGGACTAATGGGGAAACAGGGGGAGAAAAACCCACGAAGGAGGAACCCATGATTTCCACCTCGAAATTGAAGTCAGAGGAGACTTGCAGGTGGTGGCATTTGCTGGAAGTGGGATGGGAAGCAAGGGATGGAAGGGGAGATGAGGTGGGGGTATGGTGGGACCAACCAAACTTGGAAGGTAAAAAAGAGCAATCTCGGCAGGAGAAGCAGCGCATTTGAAGAGGAGGTAAAGAAGGCCCTGATGAAGAAAGGGGCCTTCTCCCTCCCTAGCAAGATTTAAAGAATGCTCGAGAGATTGGAATAGAAAGGCAATGAGATTGATTTTCTTCCCCCAGTGTAGGTGAGAAAGAATGAAGAAATGGGGCCGAAGACCAACCTGTATCACCCATCGATGGTGAAATATCTCATAATTACTTCAACAACCCTGTCCCGAGGGGAGCAGGGATTCCTAAACATAACCAAAAAGATACTTGGTCAGCTTCTCACCTTTGTCAATGAAATCTTGGAGCTCTGCTTGCAAGGACCTCTTGAAGTAAACTACCCCAGAGGCTGGAAGGCCAGTCACCGAGGCAATGGCGTTGGTGGAGATGGTGAAAGAAGTATTTCCAATTTGGACTCTGCCACATGACCAGGTAGCCAGGGCACCGTAAGAAACCATGGCTAAGTACCCAATCATTCTTTCCAGGAAAGTAGTTACACCATTGTCCTTGAGAATATTCCAGACTTCCTGGTCCTCCATTAGTTCAGTGTAAGAAGTTGGTTTGATCCTTTTGAGCTGCCCACCCATGGTGATGATCCCATGGTAATGAATAGAGGTGAGGGTCACGAGTTGGCTTTAAAAATATCACATAAATTGTGGGAGTCATTCACGTCAGCAACCCTCCTGAACCTATTATGATTGTGATGTGAAAGTGCGCATCTCAAAACTAGATCCCGAGTGAAATAACTCTCATCCCACATGCTCGGCTCCATAGACCATCGCTTCATCATTATGAGATAATCATGACTACCACCCTTATTAAGAGTGGGGTTATTTTTGTTTAGCTTGTTGACATAAGGAACAAAAACCCACCACCATAGTAAGTTAGCTAGAAAAGGAGCAATCATTCTAAGCAATTTGAAGGAGATCGACAGGAAAATTTCCTAACCAAATTTGTTGAGTGTCAAGGAGGACACCAATGTTGGCCATGCAATCAACTGCCTTATTCCCTTCATGGAAGATATGTTGGAATTTGATCTGCTGGAAGTTCCTTTGAAGAAGATGAATATCAACAATAATGTTTTTAATAGACCATTGTCCAGGGCCATCTGAATTAAGGAGATTTATGATATTGAGAGAGTCACTTTCCACAATTAAAGGATCATTTCCAATTTGGAGAGTCATCTCCAGCCCCTTAAGGATCACTAAGGCTTCAGAGCGATGGTTGGTCCCCATGCTAAAATTAGTTGCAATAGTAGTAAGAGGGAAACCAGAAGAATTACGGAGAATAAAACCCCAAGATGTCCTTGGGTTACCTTTAGAGGCACCATCCATGTTAAGTTTCATCCAGCTGGGGGGGAGGGAACCATTGAAAAATAGTTTGAGATAGGGTCGAGGGTTTAGCCATGGGAAGGATCGTAATCTGCGACACCACTCCTTGCTATTACAGAACTAGATTTTTTGCTGATATTTCTTCCATAAGAAACTATTTAGATTATCTTGGAAGAGTATAGCAATATGGTTGGCCACCCTATCAGGTTCCAAACATTGGTCTTTGAAGATTCTCCTATTTCTTTCCTTCCAGATACCCTAGAGGCTGTGAGGGAGGATAAGTTTCCAAGTGAGGGAGAGGGTTGGGTGTGAGAAGGGGGAACACCATTGATTGAGGGTATCATGAATGGATTTGGGGAAAGTCCAGACAACACCAAAATGTGACAGAAGCCAATTCCAGATAACCTGAGAAAAGGGACAGTGAAGAAGGAGATGAGAGGAGGACTCCAAAGCTTTGTAGAAAAGAACACAGTGAGTGGGAAGGGAGAAGCCTCTCCTTTTTAAGTTCTCTCCCAAGAGGAAAGAATTCTTGAAGGAGAGCAAGAAAAGAAACCAATTTTGGGAATAGTCTCTTTGGGCCAAATTTTGTAGAGAGGAGGTCCAGAGCTGGTCCGGGGCTTTGAATCGTAGGCAGCTTTAATGGAGAAGGAGCTAGAAGGGGAGAGGGGCCAAATATGATCATCAGTAGGCAAGGAGAAAGGAATATAGAGAGAGGATAGTGTAATTCTCAACTGCTTCAAACACTGAATTTGATGCTCACTGATAGCAAACCAATTTGGGATATCCCAAGAGGGAATTGAATTCATCAATCTCTAGTAACCAAAAATTGTCTTGCCATGGTGATTAATGAGGGTTCTTTTGATAGAGTCCCAAACAAGGTTTAGGTATAGAGGTTTTTCCCCAATCCACCAATCGACCAGAAATCTATTAATCTACCATTCCCTAGCCTCCACTTGGTGCCAGTACACAAAAGAGGAAGAGAGCTAGTGATCGAGTTCAAATAGTTGAGTCGTAGGGCGGGGAGGAGAGAAGGAAATCTTCCGCTTGAGACAAATATTTGGTTCTCAACAAAGCTGAGCCAGTGAGAGTTACCATGAGCCACTTCCCAGCCAATTTTAGCTAGCAGGGCAACATTCATATCAGCAATCTATCTAATCCCAAGACCTCCCAGATTGGTGGGCTTACAAACTACAGACTTCATTCCAAGAGACAAGGTGTATCCACTTCTTATCCTCCACACCGACCAGAGAAATTTCTTTTGGATTCTCTCAACAACTGATATCACTGAGGAAGGCATTTTGAGTAAAGACATAAAATAGATAGGTAAACTCTGAAGAGTAGCTTTAACCAATTGAAGTTTTCTTGCTGACTTAGAAGGGCACCTTTCCAAGTGGCCAATTTTTTGGTATCTCTCAATGACTAGATTCCATATATTTTTAGTTTTCTTTCCCTTGAAAAGGGGAATGCCAAGATAGGAGGAGGGTAAATCCACAATTCTGCAACCAAATATGTCAGCAATCCTCCTTTGAGTTTGAGGAGGGGTGTTTAAGAAGGATATACTACTTTTGGTGAAGTTAATCAGTTGCTGAGAGGTAAATTGGTAGTTTTCTAAAATTTCCTTGAGGAGCGATATTCGATCACCGAGGTGGCACTCAAGAGAAGGGTATCGTCCGTAAATTGGCTATGAGTGGCCGCAGGGGAGCTAGAGGTGATTTTTATACCAGAAATGGTAGACTGACTCTTGGCAGCCTCTAAGGCTCTGCTGAGGGTGTCTGCCATTAACAAGAAGAGGAAAGGAGACAGAGGGTCCCCTTGCCTAATACCTCTACTATTTTTGAAGATAACTAATGTCAAAACCATAACTTTTCAACACCTAGATCAAGAAAGTCCAACTGACTTTGTCGAATGTTTTTACATGTCTAATTTGAGGATCATTCCTATAGACTTTGAATGTTGGGCAGAGTGAATGGATTCATGAATTGTGATGATACCCCCTTGGATAAAGTGACCACTGATGAAACCATTCTAATGCAGAGTGATGAGGTCATTCATCAGGGGTTTAAGTCTAGTAGCCAACATCTTGGTGATGATTTTGTAGGAGGTGTTGCATAGGCTAATCGGTCTGAAGTTGGCAACAGACTTAGAGTCAAGGGCTTTGGGGGAAAGAGTGATGAAAGTAGTATTCCATTCTTTCATAAGGGAGTTGCTTAGTTAGAATTCATTCACTGCATTAAAGAGATCTTTCTTGATGATCTCTAGAAAATTTTGAATAAGGCAGCAGGGAAGCCGTTGGGGCTTGGAGCTTTTCACCTTTCATGGTGAAGACTACTTTGTGAATTTCCTCCATAGAGAAGGGATTCATTAAATTTCCATTCATATCATCAGAGACTAATTTAGGAATGTGCTGAAGCATCTTGGACATAGCTTGCTCATTGGGGGGATTCTCATCTTGAAGGAGATTAGAATAAAAGGAGACTAATTCATTAGAGATATCAATGTCAGAGGTTAATAAATTACCTATCGGGGTTAGCAGTTCTCTGATTTTGTCTCTACTTTTGTGTTTAGAAGCTGTAATGTGGAAGAATTTAGTGTTATGGTCTCCCTGATCTAGCCAAAGCACCCATGATCTCTGCTTCCAATAGGTCTCTTCTTCTTTCAGGATGTTATGGAATTCGCTGAGAAGAGAGTTTTCTTGTTTATGGAGATGTTTTGATCTTCCTTCTGCCTCCACAAGGGCTGAAATGTTAGCTATTTCCTAAGTCAGCTTTTGTTTACGTAGTTTGATGTTGCCGAACACCTTGCCCTTCCAAATCTTAAGTTGCTTTTTGATTTCCTTGAGCTTACTGGAGAACTTGAACATATCAGAGCCCTTAATTTTGATGTCCCACTAGCTCTTAATAAGAGGGTCTAAATGATTGTTTTCAAGCCAGGCAAGCTCAAATCTGAAGGGAGGATTCTTTATGTTCATCTTGTTGTTGGCACATAGAAGCAAGGGGCTATGGTTAGATGCTGCGAGATAAGGAACTGAGAAAAAATCGGGGTAAAGAGAGATCCAATCCAAAGATCCCATAGCCCTATCTAGTCTACTTTGAATATGATTTCTGCCCACTCTGCGGTTGGACCAGGTAAAGGAGGCACCATGTAGGTCCATATCTAAGAGTGTCTCCTCATGTATGAAGTCAGCCAGAGCTTCCATGCTAGAGGGGTTAGCTAGGCTCCTCCTTGTTTTTCAGATGGGTAGAGAGTGTTGTTGAAGTATCCCATAATGAGAATAAGAAAATTGCCACAATTTTTTATGAAATTTGAAATGTCCTGCTTCAGAGTCTTTCACGCTGGGTTTCCAAATTAGGGGCATAAACATTGATTGCTATCCAAGTAGAATCAGAGCCTACCTCTTGGAAGAGCATGCACAAAAAATTGGGGTGCTGTAGAAGGCAATCACCTTTGAGAATTTTGGGATCCCAGAGAGTGCATAAGCCTCCCAAATTTCCTGTAGAAAGCTGGGACGCAAAGGAAGCTGTAGGAAAATTTTCAAGAGACTATCATCCTTTTTAAGTTTGGTTTCCTGAAGCATAATAATATCAGGAGAGTGGTTAAATTTCATATCCTTGAGGACCCTCTATTTTTGTAGAGAGTTAAGACCTCTTATGTTCCATGAGATCACCTTCATTTCTTGGATTTGGGTTTACTCCCCACAACCATGGGGATGGTGCTCTGGGTTCCTTGGGCCACATTCAGGGCTGATTCTTGTTGAAGCTTGACATTTCCAGGGTACACCCATGAACTTTCTCCATTCCAATATCAGGTTTCTTGCAGCTACTTTGGGTCATGTGGAGGTTAAAGCTGTCCTCTAGAGGTTTGAGTGGAGGGAGATCTAGGAGTCGAGGGGAATAAAGGAGGGGCTAGGGGGTGGAGCCGCCAAGAGGAAGCTCGAGGAAGGTTGGGGAGAGGAGGGAGGGAGAGAAGAAAGTTAGAGGGGGGGAAGGTGAAGGTGGAGAAGGGGGAGCGAAGAAGAAACCCAGCGAGGAGGAACATCGGCAGGAGGGGAGGGGAAGCAAGGGGAACCTCTATGGGAATAGAGATCATAGTGGAAAGAGGCTAGGGGGCGAGAGGGGTTACCATGTTAGAGTCATTAGTGATCTTTCCTTCCTCTAGGAGAGCAAAAGGGGTTGGAAGTAGGGATGATTGGAGCCTCTTCGGGAATCATCTTTGGAATATATTTCCCTTTTTTCTTGGGAGAGGTTACATGGGATTTGGGCTTAGGCTGAGGCTTAGTGGGGCATCCAGATGCTCTGTGGCGATGCTTTTGCTAGATGGAGCATGCTTGTGGAATATATTTGAATTCAATGGGTTGTGTCCATGTTCCAAAATCTGATAAGAGCTCAATCAATTTTGGAGTGGGAGCAACTGACATCAGCATTGACACATAAACGAGCATGAATGAATCTAGTTTTAGCCTTGGTGGCTTGGTCTATTGCTATTAGAGAACCCATAGAAAGAGAAATACCTTCGATAACTGTAGGATGTCAGAACTCCAAGGGAAGACCTGGTAGACAAACCCATATTGGGGCCTGAGTCATGGTTTCATGTGAGGGTTGAATCAGGTGACCATTTCTGATGTAGAACCCTCTTCTGCTGAAAAACCAAGGACCACCAGAAGAGCTCGAGCAAAGTCTTCCTTCAAGATAAATGAGAAAAGAATGAATCCATTTGGCATCACAACTATTTCTAGAGTGCCACAAGGGTTCCATTTCATGCGGGCCCATTTTTTGATATCTTTGAGGGGGTCTCTATGACCCATCATCTTACCCACTAGGGACAGATCTCTAGAGGCAGCAACCTCCTCTGTGATGTGAGAGGGGATATGAAGAGAGAAGGACCCATCAAAGAGTATTATTAGGGATAACTTGTCTGAATGGGTTGTAGAAGTGGACCCTTCCACTACTTTTTTCCATGCCTTGGGGAGGCTTAGGAGACATGGACCCTAGAGTTAGTAGGGTGATACTTTACACCGATCTAGATCGAAGGGTGCAGCATTAGATCTAACACCAAAGATGCGAGGATTTCAAAAAATCAACAAAGTGGAAAGAAAGCTCATCATTTTCATCCCTTCATTCCTCTTATTGTTAGGAGGAAAAAAATCTCTCCATTTTTACACAATAGTAATAATTGAGGCTATATATTAATTTTAAGTTTCGGTTGAATAAGGTTTGATGAAAGTAAACAAAAAGATAAAAAAACATAAGTTTAGTTGAACTACGATTTCTCCCTCATTTTTCAATGAAAATGAAAAATTTCGAGATGTTTTGGAAATCTTACAACAAGAATCACTAGACTTGGAAAAGGTTAAAATATATTCTTCCAAATAAATTTAAAGTAATGATCAGAGAATCAGGGATGAGAATATGAAACGACAACTATCATGTTGAAATATTTAGTCATGCAAGAGAAAACTTGGCAAATGAAAATAAATAGTTAAGTGCATAAGTGGAAGATATGGTTTATTATAGATTGTTAATATTTTATTATTTCTCTTCCATGTTTATCTCCTTTTCATGTGGAAGAAGTAATCAAGTTCAAGAGGAAGAGGTAGTTCAATCTAGAGTTGTAGTGTTTGATTAAATCTCTTCCATATATGTCTCCTTGTCAAGTGGAAGAATAGGTAGTACATTATAGAATTGTAGTGTTTGATTAGATCTCTTCCATATTTGTCTCTTTGTCAAGAGGAAGAAGAAGTATTTGAATACATATCTTCCATATTTGCCTCCTTGTCAAGAGGAAGAAGAAGTAGTTAAATCTGAAGTTGTAGTGTTTGAATAAAATTCCTTCCACATTTATCTCATTGTAAAGTGGAAGATGTAGTCAAGTCTTTCCCAAGATTATAGGTAGGTATTTCTATAATCTTAGAGTATTGGCCAAGGGATGAGTTAGAAATATCTCTCCAACGCACTCAATGTAACAGTGGTATGAAATGGATGATTTTTGTAACATCATTTCTGATTAATAAAATCCACGAGTTTCGGTATTTTTAGCGAATTTTTTTTTAGTTTGCTAACCCAAATATGAGGAAGATCAAGTGTTCTCTCTTACCCAAGGAGGAGGATTTTTATTATTATTTAGAATAAATCTTTATTTTTATTTTTTTTAAATCTACATTTTGTATTTTCTTTTGCTTTGTTTTTAAGCTTCACTTTTATTCATTCGTTGCTATTTATTTATTTTCGATTATTCATTTTTAATAGATTATATTTTATACTGTAATTATATTAGTTTGTTAAATTGGATGTACTTTAAGTTATTTAGATTCATTTTAGTTTTACATCGAAAGAATTGTAAGATCATTATTTCTTTTATCCCCTTTTGCAAATAGTCATGGACACCACCTAATTTTGAAATTCTTTGTAATTAAATTGTGAGGTACTGATGACCCTCATCAAATACCATATAATTTTGTGGTTGTAATGAATGCATAAATCAATTCTAAATCCTCAAAAAACCCAAAGCATGAATGTTTGAAATGGTTTCCTTGTAAATCACATCTAATTCACTTTATATCACAAGATTGAGCTCCCTATAAACTTACTTAGACTATAATTAAGGATTTTTTTCAAATTATATTAATTACAGTGGAAATTATATTATTAATAATACATTAATAAGATTCAAGATTTCCTAAAACAACACAATGTTATATAGAATTATATTATGGAAAAATATTCCAAACTAATATAATACTCAATCTTTCATTTAATTATCAAATAATAGTACAACTATAAAGTTCTATAGGACCAAGGTTTTGAATTTTTTTTTAAAACCCACATTCCGGGCCAAGATGATTTCATATACAAATTTATGATATTTAATAGTTTCTCACTGAGTCAACATTCCTTATCACGTTCAAGTAGTTTAGGTATTATTTAATGGCCATGTGTCCTTTATCAAGTATCTTTGTTTATCCACTTTTACTTTTTTTGTTTGGTGTCCATGCACGGATTATTTTATCCACATCGATATTTGCTTTAGGTTCGTATGAGATGGTCTATATTTTATTTGGCTTTAAACAATATTGATACACTTTTGTACTTTCTCCTCTACCTATAGGTTTCTAATATTGAACTCTCATATTTTAATTTACATAATTACCTTCTGTTGAAGGAAAATATCTCCATATACTCTCCCCATCCATATATTTTCATTATCATTTCCTTGTCTTATAAGTAGCATTTTTCCCTTGAACACATCCTTGATGGTTGAATTCTTGGTTATATCTTCCATAAACGCAGGCCATAAACATACATTTGATAACTATGTACAAAATACAAACCATCTAGTTGAGCATTCCCTTGCTTAATCATAGGGAACTTCTTGTTTCATTGAAAATCAAATGTTATATTGGCCAAATTATTGATTTATCAGGTTTTAGAAAATGCGATCAATAAACACATATTTACCTTATTTTCTATCCATATACCAAAATTCAATGGACCAACCACTCTCCATTGATTTTATTATCTTATAGCACATGAGTTATAAAACTCATGGCCATGTCATTGTCTCTGCTACAACATTTTTATTTGAGAATGAAATTTCCTTTAAATTTTTTTTTCTATCTTTAGGACTTGTATTGATGGTGCTCTCGGTGTGATCACTACAATCTCAATCACTCTCAGCATTGTAATCATTTGAACCACTAAAAATTTTACCTCTATCCAAATTGGGGATAATGGATGAATCTAAATGCTTTGACACTTCACTCTCTTCCCAAACAATGTGGTATGCTTTATTTCCAACATCTTAAGGTTTCAAATTCATCAACTCGAGAGAAAGACAATTTTACTTATTCCATCATTTGGTTGTCAAATTAAAACTTTAATGAAAATAAAAGTCGGGGGATAGAAAGTCCCTCCTCTTCAATGGAGAAGGTGCCCTTATGTGAAAGAAAACAACAAAACTATTTACAAATGTACAAATTTCTACTTTAATGAGGAAATATGATATCATGAAAGTGTTTTAATGCAAAGGTAGATCATCGATACAAAAAAAAAAAAGAACTAAGGGAGGAAAAGGTAGAACATAATAACATTCTCAGAAAATATAGATAGCAAAATAGTTCCTTATAAATGTTGAGAAAGGATGATATATAGAACAAAATCATTCATATTAAACCACCAGACATTATTTCATAGACACAAAGAAGTTCGAAATGACATCCATAAGAATACAAATCTTATTAATCAATAGATAAATGATTCAAAAACTTTAGAAAAGCAGAGAGAATAAAAATAGGAGCAGAAATCTTCTATATTTATAGATTTTAGTTCTTTTACACTTTCAAAAATTATCAGAGTTCCAATACGGAATAGCATGGAATATCTGATATATAGTTTAAGTGGTTACATTTAGTAACATTTCTTTTAACAAAATATTAATTAGGGAAATACATAATATAAAGTCCTTAATTAAATTACAAGGAGATCGAACTAAAAATAGAAAGAAGAAAGTCAGAAGGAAGTAGAGACATCGGTTGTGGGCTGAGGAGAGACACTATTTTGAGATCCGGTGCACTAAATCTATTCAATGCTTCGTTATCTCCATGCCCCTTGGAATCATTGTGTTGGAAGTAGCATGAGTCCACATGCCTAGGAATTTCTCCATATATTTTTCAAACTCAGTATGCTCTAGATATTCCTTATTAGCCTCTACTATATAGCTGAATGGAAGCACAAATGTCCTTCATTTTCTCTTTAGTGATTTAATCTTCCTTGAAACCAAATCATCCTTGCAATGAAAGGCTTTAATGATGAGCCTTGATTTCTTGGAGAAAATAATACACCAGTTGTTTCATCACGCGAATATGGAAATGGATATCCTTGAAGGCGAGATAAAACAAGAAGTTGCAAAATACTCCCCTTTTGTCATACATTCCTCAATTCCCCGATTCTTCTATCACAGAACATTTGTTATCCACTTGATCACTAAAGATCCGTATCGCTTGACCACAATCGATCATAGTAATTGTTGGCCAAGAGGAACCTATCATTGGTTTGACCCATCGAGATGGAGATTTGCGATACATCCGATCTAGAATTTCAATTCCTTGTCCATATCCTTGATTGAGGAAATGGATTTCTATAGAAAAATGATCAACTTCTCATTAGTTTTGAATGCTTCCCTCAGTAAGTTTAAACCACACTTTCTGATTATATCATCCACCATGGCCTCAAACATCCTTCCCCATGCAGTAGAATACTTGTGGATGTCTTTAATGCGCTTAGGACCACATCTTGGTAGGAGAACTATGGGAGGTGGGAGAAGTGGCGGTGGGAGCTAGATCCAAAACTTTATCCTTTTCAACAATGATGCGATAAAGTTGGAAAGAACTTGAAGTTGTGTTCTTCCCGACTACTCCATGGTTTTCTTTCCTTTCTCATCCCATTCAATAACCTTATGTCACGGTTTCTGAAGGTTCTAAAATTCACTCTCGGGTGTGGATTCTCTCATTGGAATTCTTGAAAGCTCAAGCTTGAGAGATCAAAGATATTTCTCCTCTTTATCCACTTTACATTTGTAACCTCCCAAGAATTGTTGGCATGGGCATCGATTACCAACATGAAGTGGTCTTAAATTTCATTGTTGGAGGAGGAGGGGTAGTACCAAGCGATGAACTGCTACAACATCAAATTCAGGCACTATTAATTGGGAGGAAGATTTCCTTTCTTGCTCTCGACTAGGGGTTACACCTAGGAAAAGGAAGAATAAGAAACATAAGAATCATGGGACCTGAGTGCAAGTGAACTCATGGCACTCAGAGTATGAAAAAATATTTTTTCTAGTGGGGAAAAGAATGCAACCTTAGGAATTTCCTTTGTAGAGGAATCTATTAAACTCTGAGGTTCATTCCTTGGTCCTTCCTTCTCCACTTTAGCTGTGATTTCAGGGGATTCTTTAGGGTCTTTCATCCCATCATCATCATTCTCACTTAGAAAAAAAATGTTTTCTGTCCCAATAGGAAATTATCGAAATTGCTCCAGAAGAGTCTCTTCCTCAATCGGTTCTTACTTGACTTCTTTGACCTTCTTCTAATACAATTTAGTGGAAGAGGAAGGAGTAGACAACTCAATTTCTTTCATTGAAGAAGGAGGAGTTTTCTCAAGTTCCTAGAGTGTTAGGCATATGTACTTCCTTCACTAGGTGTGGAAGTCTCTTTTGAAGAGGACTACCTTTGTTTATCCACGAGGTTATGTATTTTCCTATCAACCCAAATATTAGTTACGCGAAGACGGTGATAGGGGTGATCACTTCATTCAAGTCATATCTTTCCTTCACATACCAATCAAAGGTTTAGAAGGAGTTTTCTTGCCCGTAATCTTTTTATTACTCGAAAAGGATTCTGAAGATCTTCATCATCATCATTAAGCCCTTCGGGAACTTGGTAGAAGTTGAAGTCTATGATCATGTTGTGAGAAAATATGCCAAAAAATGCCTCCTCTTGGCTTAAATCATCGGCACAAATAGCCCGGTAATCCTCGATGTGAGGATGAGTGAGTGATAATTTATCACTGAGATTTTGATCGATGTATCTCTAAGATCAAATTAATTCACGGGCTTGAAGAAAATGAAGCTGTGAGAAGAAGCAATAGTCCTTTTTATATTTTGGGCATCTAGAGTTGATTTGCATCACTGTGTATAATTCCCCAAGGTGATAGTGAAATGAAGGCCATTAATCTTCTTATCTCAGAAAGTTATATAAAGTTTATCTAGATAACTACACACTCTCAGCCAAGCCATTTTTTGTTTGCGAAACATGGAAAGCTTGAGAGGTGTTCTTTGAAAAACAAGGCCGGATGATGTATGAGAACTTTCGAGGCCCCGGTGAAGAAATCCCCATACTTGAGTTATCAAATCCTTACCCTCATCGAGAGAACCTTGCAGGAGTGTCACCCTCAAAGAGCCTCACAGTACTTCATGATGAAGGCATCATTTACCCATACAAGAATTATGATTACTCGCAACTTACTTAAGGGTTAGCGAGGGTAATATGTGTAGATATGAGCTCATCCTTCTTGTCTTCAATGAAGGAAGTGAAGAAGGTGAGCCACTATGAGATGCTATACCAAAATTGTACATGAGATAGGAATTCATATATAGAACTTTTTGGTTTACTTTGAATATTTGACAATTGCATTAGTTAGGTTTCCACATATAATCTCAGCCCTAATCATATTTTTTCTTCTACAAGTCATGAGATGATATTTATGAAGAGGAACATCCAAAAAATGGAAGTTGTTAGTAGAAGAATTCCCATAATCCCAGGTGACAAGGTGATGATATCTAGTAGTTCTTCTTGAAATCGACCCTAAGCTTGATACCCCTTAGAGATTGAGGACACTCCTATCTTGAAGGGCACTTGACCATGATTTCACTACTGAGGCCTTATATTTCTTGATGTCTTGATCAGGATAGAGTCGGAGCTTGTGAGTGAGAATGAGAACACTGGAATTCTTCTATTTACAGAGGTCTTGCATGTGCGGGCAATGGCAGTAGTAGATAGCGTGAATTTGTAATCAACTTCGCCCATGCACATTAATGACCTCCCTTGCAAAGTATGCAGTTAAAGCTGGCCGCACGATGTGAGTACAGTCTGATATTGGCACATTGCAGAGAGAAGAGGCTTGATGGCATACGCAATTTTCCACTACAAACATTTATCATTTAAACCCATGGAGGCAGGTTTATGGTATGCATAATCTACCCTAGAAATCATCCAATCAAATATCGAAAACTTAGATTATCTACGATATCTTGGACATTAAGTCTTGAGAGAGGATAGATATTCTTTGCCCATGAAATTTGATCTTCATTTTAACAGTGAAGCAGAGAATGGCTTTGAAGAACATA